>JASFAX010001833.1:0-48604 GCA_030737875.1 Allium sativum
GCATTGCAACTTTTCCCAAGGTCGGGTCATGATGCCCCCATTGGGTTCAGATCGGATGAAGCAACGGTTTGCGGTTCATACTCTTCTTCCATTCAGCTTGGTTCGTGGTGTATGCTCCAGTTCGTGAGGGGCATCGGTTCAGTCGGGGTTCCTTCTCTCAAGCAGGTCGTCGTGGTGCCAACTCCAAAGCATCAGGTCGTGACTTGCTTCTCCAGGTGGTTCGTGGTGCTCAAGTTGGAGCGGTTCGGATCGGTCTCCATCAACACGAGCGGGTCAGTTTGGTCATGATCTCCCCAGTTCCCCAGATTGGCTCATGATGCAACAGTTTGGGGGGAGCGCTTCGGTTCGTACTTCCCGTCTGATCCGATCTGGTTCAGTTAATTTCCTGCACTTCTTTCCAGCGGCTATTTTACGCCATTCGACGGCATTTCCGACCAATCTAACTTTTCTAATCAGTCACAAAGCATACCATACAGTCATAGCAACATATAAAATTGACCACTAACACCAAAACAACAATTGATAGGTTAAAATGGATCAAACATAGCCAAAACCCCATATTTTCCCTTAAGCATGTTTAAGCAAAACTAATGATAGGATTAGTAAAACTTAACCAAACTAACCCAAATTTCTAACAAAGGCCTAAAACAATATTTTGAAATTTATAAATATTTTTCCAGAATTTAATCATGTTTAAATTCGCTAATTAACAGTAGTTACCCTTAATTAACCATAATTAGTGAGAAACTATGCAAATCACTCACCTTAGCCACAAAAAAAATACCAAATCTGAAATTATCTTCTGTTTGGCGTTGTCCCCAAGGCTATACAGCAGTTTTGACCTTGATTTGGTGCTATTTCCCTTTGATTTGATGTTGCTAAGCTTAATCCTTGATTAAACAGTGATTAGAGATGATTCTAGATGCTGGAGGCCATTGTTAGGGTTCCTAGGAGGTAAATGGCAGCTAGAAAACTGAAATGAAAACCTAACTCACTTCAACCTCCCCATAACCCTAATCCCGAAATGAGTTATGGGCCCATTCACTAATCACCTCATTTGGCCCGATTAAGCAGTTTCTCACCTTCTAAACCCTATTTCAGCCATATCTCCCAAACGATAAGTCCATTTTTCACATATGACCACTACGAAAAGGTAAACCATCATCTGGATCTAATGGAAGTGGTTTCAGGTCAAGACTCCTTTCCAATCAAAAGTTATGGTCGAAACAAGATCAGATAGGGGCAAAACAGTCATTTAAAAATCGGAAAAAATCATGGACATGGGAAATGACCCCAATAGTTGTCTCCCAAAGTTACATGACCATACGACTTCGCATGAGAAAGAAATAAATATTCTACGATCCTCTGATGCGTAGAATTCGGGTCGTTACATTCTCCCCCCTTAAGAAATTTCGTCCCCGAAATTCCTTAACCCATAACGTACGAAGGATCCCATATGCCAACCAATCATTAACAAAACAATCAAGCATACAAAACAACACAACAAGTCTATCCTAGCATGCGGTTTACTAGCAAGGGAGTACTATACCGATATAAAAAACTTACCAGGCAAAGAGTTCTGGATACTTCCTCCTTATGTCCTCCTCTGTTTCCTAAGTACAGTCTTCCTTATCATCACCCCACTGAACTTTGACAAGTTTCATCGCCTTCCTTCGAAGCTGCTTCGTATCGTTCCCAACAATACGCATAGGTCTGTGATTCCCAACCGCCTCAGGTTCAACCTCGAAATCGTCCAACTGATCCGGTAAAATAGTCATATCGGGGACGTGCACGAATTTCCTTAACTGGGAAACATTAAATATGTTATGAACTCCTGCCATCTTCTCTGGTAATTCAACTTTATATGCCAAATTCCCAATTTGCTCGAGAATTGGGAATGGTTTAACAAATCTTGGTGTTAACTTGCCTATCCTGCCAAATCGTATCACACTCTTTAACGGAGAAATCTTGATAAACACTAAGTCGCCAATGGAGACTTTAAATCTCTTTTCCTCTTATCAGCATAACTCTTTTGCCTATCTTAGGCATCCTTCATTCATTGCCGGATAACTTTGATCTTATCTGAGGCTTCTCTTATCACATCTGGCCCAAGCACAAATTTCTCACCGGTTTCTAACCAACATGACGGTGAGTTGCACGGTCTTCCGTACAAAGCTTTAAATGGAGCCATACCGATATTGGACTGATAACTATTATTATATGCAAACTCAACCAGATGTAAATAGTCATCCCATGAACCGCCAAAATCCAATATACAAGCTCTTAAGAGGTCTTCTAATATACGATTCACCCTCTCTGTTCGACCGTCGGTTTGAGGATGATACGCGGTATAGAGATGTAAATCAGATCCTAATGCCTCTTGTAAGCTCTTCCAAAATCCACTAGTGAACAATGGATCTCGGTCACTCACAATGACTTTGGGTATTCCATGAAATATCACTACCTACTTCATATATAATTCTGCTAACTTAGCTGCTGTTCTATTCGACTTGATAGGTATAAACCTTGCACTATTGGTCAATCGATCCACAATTACCCAAATGCTATCGTGACCTGATCTAGTCCTTGGTAGACCGTCGATGAAATCCATCGAGACTTGTTCCCATTTCCATTCTGGAATTTCTAATGATTGCAACAAACCACTAGGCTTCTTTTGCTCAGCTTTAACCAGCTGGAAGTTCATGCATTTGGATATAAACTTCCCAATGTCTCTTTTCATCCCTTCCCAGTTGTAGGTTTGCTTCATGTCTCGATACATCTTGTTACCACCGGGGTGTATAGTCAGTTTCGAGTGATGACATTCTTCAAACACTTCATCTCTTTGACATTGGGCACAACTAGTCTTCCATTCTTTCTAAGCCATCCATCTCGATTAAGCCCATACTCGTTCATCTCCTCATCGATGCCCATCTCTAACTTGGAGATGATTTTCAATAAGTTAGGATCGTCCCTTTGACTGGAACCAATCCGCTCAATCAAAGTGGGTCTGACAGTCAAATTTGCTAGCATTTCTGGATCCAATTCGCACTTTGGTCTGAAATCATACCCAGCGATGTACTCTAGTTGCTTCCACTCAAGAAACATAGCCCCTAAACTGGCATGTCTTCTACTCAATGCATCAGCTACCGCATTGCCCTTTCTTGGTGTATATGCGATATCGAAATCGTAGGAAGCCACGAATTCTAACCATCTTTGTTGACGGAGATTTAGATCCTTCTGAGAGAAAAGATACTTTAGTGACTTATGATCAGTAAACAACTCGAATCTTTCTCCCAAGAGATAATGTCTCCATATCTTCAATGCGAACACGATCGCTGCCAATTCCAAATCATGGGTAGGGTATCTTTTATCATGTGGTTTTAGTTGCCTACTAGAATAAGCTACAACCCAACCTCTTTGCATCGATACAACACCTAGTCCGGTACCACAGGCATCTGTGTATACCGTCATCTCTTCATTCCCTTTAGGAATGACTAACACTGGTGCACATGTCAACTTTTCCTTTAGACTCTTGAATGCATTCTCGCACTTTTCGTCCTAGACGAAAGCTTGATTTTTCTTGGTCAACTAAGTCAACGGTGCTGCTATCTTGGAGAAGTCTTCGATAAACTTACGATGATATCCAGTCAATCCCAAGAAACTTCTTACGTCTGTTGCATTCTTGGGCGTAGACCAACCTTGTACCATAGCCACCTTCGCAGGGTCCACGGCAATACCATTCTCTGAAACAACATGGCCCAAGAATCTCACTTCCCTCCTCCAGAAGTGACACTTAGAAAACTTTGTTTTCAATTGGTGTTTTCTCAACACCTCCATCACTATCCTCAAATGTTCCTTGTGTTCTTCCTCTGTCCTTGAATAAAATAAAATATCATCTACGAACATAAGAACAAACTTATTCAATTGATCCCTGAATACCCTATTCATAAGATCCACAAAATATGCTGGTGCATTGGTCAACCCGAATGGCATGACCAACCACTCATAGAATGCATACGGCGTCCGAAATGCCGTTTTATTTATACTTTCAGCTTCCACTCTAAGCTGATGAAAACCTGTCGTGAGATCCAGTTGGGAGAACACTCTCGCGCCACATAACTGATCAAACAAATCATCTATCCGCGGTAGAGGATACTTATTCTTCCTTGTCACCTTATTCAACTCGCGGTAGTCCACACACAAACGAAGGGAACCATCTGCCTTGGTAGCAAACACAACTGGTGCTCCCCAGTCAGAAACACTTCTTCTGATAAATCCCTTCTTCAAAAGATTGCTTACTTCCACCCCGAGCTCTCGCTGCTCCCTTGGCGCCATACGACGAAGTGGCATCACTATAGGTCTGGCATCTTTCACTAAATCAGTACGGAACTCAATCTCTCGGTGTGGTGGAAGTCCGGTCACTTCCTCGAAGACGTCCGGATACTGGCCAGCCACGGGAACATCTGACAACTCATCATGCGGGATGTCGAGGGAATTTAGAAAACTAGCCATTACCCCATCACTAGGTAGACCACCAAACACTAACCTCCGCCCATCATCCGTTCTAACTGTCACCAAAAAGCCCTCACAGTCTACCACCACCCCGCATCTTTGGAGCCAATCGACTCCCAAAATAATGCCAAACCCAGTAAAGCCCAAAACAAAGCAGTCACAAACAAACATGCATCCATGACTCGATAAGACCACATTACGACAAATCATACAAAGGCTAGTCGAACCACCAATCGGGTTCGTCACCGCTAAAGGTCTATCAACTATCTCGGGTTCCAATCCCAACCTATCTGCCAGGTCACTAGATATGAAGGAACGGGAAGCTCCGGTATCAAACAATACTCGAACAGGAACATCATAAACAAAAAGCATACCTTGAATAACAACATTCTTCCCTTTCTCCGTCGCGGTTGGGGCATTCGACGAAGAAGGAACAACATTGATAGCATATGCTTTCACAATCTGCTTTTCTTGCGGACACTTGTCCTTGTGATGTCCCACTTGGCCACAATTGAAGCACTTCCTATCCGCTGGCTTGGCCCGACATTCTTTGGCATAGTGGCCCTTCTTACCATAGTTGAAGCACTCAACATCTTTCTTATTCTTTTTCTTCTAGCCATCCTTGGTCTGATTCTGCTTTCTCTTATTCTGAGAACCATTCTTGCCTCCACCGCTTGCTTGCGGCTTTGGCTCCTCTGCAGATGCAACCTCAGTTTTCGTCTTAGGGTAAAGACTCTCTGACCTCAATGCTTTACCCACAATCGATTCAAATGTCTCATCGATGTGGTTAATAAGCCTTTCCCCCAAATATCCATCCAAACCAGTTATGAACTTCTCGTTCTTCTTCCCGGGAGTGTCGATAAGAAATAATCCATACTTCGATAAAGTATCGAACTCTGCAATATATTCCGAGACTGCCCTGCCATTCTGCTTAAGCTTCAGAAATTTCCTAAACAATTCTGACTTCTAGGCAGCTGGGATGAACTTATCACTGAATCGGGCCTTAAACTGATCCCATGTAACTTGATGCTCTGGAGTAGCTGCCTTAATAGCATTCCACCAATTCGTCGCCCGTCCTTGCAGCTGATAGGATTCTAGCTTTCTCTTCATCTCATCCTCGATACCTAAGTCTTCGAAGATACGCACACAGCAATCCTGAACTTCTGTAGCCGATTCCGTTCCGTGGAACAGCTTTCCATCAAGACTAGTGTAGTCCTTACAGAGCTTGGCGAAATCGGCCCTAGGCGCCTGCACTGCTGCACCACCACCATTTGCAGCATTAGGAGCTGCTCCTTGCACATTTCTAAGCATCTCTCTCATGAAGTCAGTGAACATCGTCCTCATATCGTGAGCATTCCCATTATAAGCTCCTCTACTGGTACCCCTAGTATATCGACTCATCATTCAATCTGTAAGGAGAAGACGATTAACCATCTCTTCAGTGGTGCCAGTGCAATGCAACTTCATCCTTAAATATACTAATATTATATATATAGCTTTTGGAAACCAAAATATCACAAATACGCGCTCTCATATACGTACTATCTCTCCCTGATGTCTTTCCCTAGGTTAACTACGCAACCTAGATCTCTGATACCAAATGTAACGGCCCGCCCCGCACCAGCCGACATTTCCAATGAAAGTGCGTTGTGTCGATGTCCAACCAGCACGGGACGGTCGTCAAAGAAAGGAAAGGTAAGGAATTTGAACTAACAAGGAACCTGTAGCATATCTCACAGCGCATGGAATAAAATATAATATTAACATACTTTTACATAAAACGGGCGAGATAGTGCATAAGTTGAAAACTAAACATCATAGCAGCGGAAAATCCAAACACATCTTATGTTCCACTTCATTTACAACTTTAAAACTGTCTCTAAAGCAAAAGAAAGGAAAGGTACATTACTAGTGCCCAAAGTAGTGACTAGCAGCGACACAGGGAGAATATATATAGAATAGTACGTGTAAGCCTCCTACTCGTCTCCGGACAGCTACTCGTGCACAACCAGCTAACCTGTCTCTAGTCTGCCCGTTCAAGAGCACCCAGAGTAATAAGAAGAGACATAAAACTTTGGGTCAGACAAAAGTCTGGTACGAGAGATAAGCAGCAAAACAGAATAATAACAGGTATACTAAACCATACCTGAACTTGGACCTGCAGCCAAAGAGTTAGCACAACATACCATACAATACTCTAAGGTGCCACTAACATATGGTGCAAAGGATACGGGGGTGGGGTGTGCATGTCATAGTGATGGCAAACAACCAAGCATAGCATCCATCCTCACATCTCTCACTTAGTGCGTAAAGCATACGATATCTACCACTTTGATCACCCAATTCCTTGCTATGATCACTCTGCCCCATGGAGTCATAACAACCCCACTACACTGATCCATAGCCACTAAGCCTTTGTTATGTCCACTCTGCCCTATGGAGTCATAACGGCTCCACTGCACTGGCTCATAGCCTTGTTACAATCACTCTGCCCCATGAAGCCATAATGACCTCATTGCACTGATACGTAGCCTAACATTCGTCTTTCGGTGGTGAATCAAAGTTATGGACATCAATAACTCCTTAGCACATGCCCCACAGCAAAGCCCAACCATGAAGTTAACTCGTTGGTTCCTAACTGGATCCTGAGTACGAACTTCCTATTTGGACTACCTTTGCATCTCAGGTTTTGGTCTCCTCCGGATCGGTTCGGTCCTTCATCTCACTTTGCTTCGGGTCTTACCCCCCTGAAGTGGTTTGGTACGGATACTTCCTCTGATTCGTGAACTATAGTGCTCACCATCTCGACTCGTGATTTCCTTCCTCAAACCAGTTCATGCATTGCAACTTTTCCCCGGGTTGGGTCGTGATGCCCCCATAAGGTTCGGATCGGATGAAGCAATGGTTCGCGGTTCGTACTCTTCTTCCATTCTGCTTGGTTCCTGGTGTCCAGTTCGTGAGTGGCATCGATTCGGGTCGGGGTTCCTTCTCTCAAGCGGGTCGTCGTGGTGCCAACTCCAGAGCATCAGGTCGTTACTTGCTTCTCCAAGTGGTTCGTGGTGCTCAAGTTGGAGCGGTTCGGATCGGTCTCCATCACCACGAGTAGGTCGATTCGATCATGATCTCCCCAGTTCCCCAGATTGGCTCATGATGCAATAGTTTTGGGGGGAGCGCTTCGGTTCGTGCTTCCCTCTGATCTGATCCGGTTCGGTTAATTTCCTGCACTTCTTTCCAGTGATTGTTTTATGCCATTCGACTCCGTTTTCGACCAATATAACTTTTCTAATCAATCACAAAGCATACCATACAGTCATAGAAACATTTAAAATTGGCCACTAACACCAAAACAACAACTTGATAGGTTAAAATGGATCAAACATAGCCAAAACCCCATACTTTCCCTTAAGCATGTTTAAGCAAAACTAATGATAGGATTAGTAAACTTAACCAAACTAACCAAAATTTCTAACAGAGGCCTAAAACAATATTTCAAAATTTATAAATATTTTTCCAGAATTTAATCATGTTTAAATTCGCTAATTAATACTAATTACCCTTAGTTAACCATAATTAGTGAGGAACTATGCAAATCACTCACCTTAGCCACAAACAATATACCAAATCTGAAATTACCTTCTGTTTAGCGCTGTCCCCAAGGCTATACAGCAGTTCCGACCTTGATTTGGTGCTATTTCCCTTTGATTTGATGTTGCTAAGCTTAATCCTTGATTAAACGGTGATTAGAGATGATTCTAGGTGTTGAAGCCCATTGTTAGGGTTCCTAAGAGGTAAATGGCGGCTAGAAAACTGAAATGAAATGAAAACATAACTCATTTCAGCCTCCCCATAACCCTGATCCCGAAATGGGTTATGGGCTCATTCACTAATCACCTCATTTGGCCCGGTTAAGTAGTTTTTCACCTTCTAAACCTTATTTCAGCCATATCTCCCTAACGATAAGTCCGTTTTTAACATATAACCACTCTACGGAAAGGTAAACCATCATCCCAATCTAATGGAAGTGGTTTCAGGTCAAGACTCCTTTCCAATCAAAAGTTATGGTCGAAACAAGATCAACTAGGGGCAAAACGGTCATTTAAAAATCGGCAAAAATCATGGACATGGGAAAAGACCCCAATAAACGTCTTCCAAAGTTACATGACCATAAGACTTCGCATGAGAAAGAAATAAATATTCTACGATCCTCTGATGCGTAGAATGCGGGTCGTTACACTAGTGAAAGGGTACTCATAACTTTTCAAGTATGCGGTTCAAACATATACTTCATCAAATACTCGTTCTTGCTTTCTTTTTCTTTTCCTTTGTTCTTCTTCATCAATCTCTTGCATTTAAATTTTTCCTAGTGCAAGAATCAATATCACGTTTAAAGTTCTTGGGATATATTTCTACATTAATTAGAGTAAGTTTGTTCTACTTTCTTTCGAAATCATTCGAAGCTTCTTACTAGTTTCGTTCCATGATCATCATCAAATGCTTGGCATTCATCTAAACAATTTAAATTCGTGTATGATTCTTAGGTTTTGATTGGATAATCTCGGAAAGTGTGACGGCCCGCCCCGCACCAGCCGACATTTCTACGAAATGCGCTCTGCCAATGTCCAACTAGCACGGGACGGTCGTCAAAAGAAAGGGATTTGAAACTATGAATCATCAAAGAACCTGTAGTATATCTCACAGCGCATGGAATAAAATATAATAATAACATAACTTTATATAAAACAGGCGAGACAGTGCATAAGCTGGAAAATAAACCATCATAGCAGCGGAATCCTAAATACATCTTATGATCCAAACCATTATTACAACTTCGAAATACTGTTTCTAAAGAAAAATAGGAAAGTAACACTACTAATGCCCAAAGTAGTGACCAACAACACAGGGAGAATATATATAAATAGTACGTGGAAGCCTCCTGCTCGTCTCCGGACAGCTACTCGTGCATACCACCTAACCTGCCTCTAGTCTACTCGTTTAGGAGCACCCAGGGTAATAAGAGGAGACATAAAACTCTAGGTCAGACAAAAAGTTTGGTATGAGCGATAGCAGCAAAATAAAGCAATAACAGGTATAAATAATCATACCTGAACCTGGATCTGCAACCAAAGAGTTAGCACAACAAGATGTACAATACTCTAAGGTAACACTAACATAGAGTATAAAGTGGAAGTGTGCATATCATAGTGATAGCAAACGTCAAACATAGCAATCATCCTCACATCTCTCACTCAGTGCGTAAAGCGTACGATATCCACCACTTTGATCACTGAATTCTTTACTACAACCACTTTGCCCCTTAAGGGCCTTGGCGACCCCACTGCACTGGTCCATAGTCGATAATCCTTTGCTACAATCACTTTGCCCCTGGGAGTCCTAATGGCCCCGTTGCATTAATCCATAGCCATGCTACGATCACATTGCCCTTGGGAGTCTTAATGACCCCATTGCGTTGATCCATAGCCACTAATCCGTCTCTCAGTGGTGAACCAAAGCTATGGATACTGATAACCCCTTAGCACACGTCAGCAAAGCCCAACTTTAGAAGTTAACTCATCGATCCCCATTTGGATCCTGAGCCATAACTTCCAATCTGGACTCCCTTTGCATCTCGGGTTATAATCGAAATTAGAATCGATCTCCAGAAGAGTTCACAGTCATTGCCAGTCGTTCATCCCTCATAGGGTTGGTTGAGTATCCTCATCTTCTAGGACTGTCGAACATGGAATTCCTGGGTTGGTCGAACGTCATAGTGTAGGGTCGGTCGAACGCCATTACACTATCATTGGGTCGGTCATCATATAGGGTTGAACATCACTATGTAGGGTCGGGTCGAACATCATAATATAGGGTCGGGTCAGGTCGAACACCATGGATCGGTCGAACATCGTTACACCATCATTGGATCGATCGGGCACCCTTACTGGGTCGGTCGAACACCATGGGTCGTTCGGTATTATGGGTCGGTCGCTCGATCCATAACCTACACCATTTTCCAGCAAACCATTATTGCCTCTCGACGGCGTTTTTGACCATTCGAACTTTCCTATGCAATCATGGATCATACCAAACAATAGCACGAACATATGAAACCAACCAAAAACATTAAAACATCAATCACATGTGTTATTTAGGATCAAACATACCCAAAACCATGATTTCCCCCTTAATCCCCTAAATCATGTTTAACCATACGGTTAGCAAACTTAATCCAAATTAACCCAAATTTTTACCTGTGACATGAAATAATATTTCAGAATTTATGCATATTCTTCCATATTTTTATGAGTCACAATTTCGGTAATTATCACTAATCACCCCTAATTAGCCGTAACTAGTGTAAAAACATGCAAATCACTCACCTTAGCCATAAATAAATTTCAGATCTGAAACTCTAATTGATTTGGCATTGATCCCAATGTATTCCCGTGGCTCTATTTCAATTTCTATGCTGATCCGCCTTAATTTGATGTAGATTTGGCTAATATGTGATTAAAAAGTGATTAGAGAGAGATTTGGGAGATGGAGGCCATTGCTAGGGTTACAGAAATGTTTATGGCGGCTGGTAACATGAAGAGGAATTATTTTCTAACTCTTTTCAGCCCACCCATAACGTTAATCCCGAAACGGGTTACGGGCCTAACTGCTAATCACCTTATTAAGCCCAATTAAGCTGTTTTTCATCTTCCAAACCTTATTTCAGGCATATCTCCCAAACGGTAAGTCCCTTTGATTAATGTGACTACTCTACGGAAAGGTAAACCATCATCCAAATCCAATGGAAGTGGTTTCAGGTCAAAAATCCTTACGAACCAAAAGTTATAGGCAAAAAAATATTCGCTAGGGGTAAAACGGCCATTTAAGATTTAGCAAAAATCGTGAACATGGGAAATGACCCTTATAGTCGTTCCCCAAAGTTACATGACAATAAGACTTCGTATGAAAATAAAATAAATATTCTACGATCCTCCGATATGTAGAATGCGGGTCATTACACTCTCGCCCCTTAAGAAATTTCACCCTCGAAATTCCTTAACCAAGAAACATAGAATGGTGTCCCGTATACCTATCGACCATTTACAAACAATCAAACATACATAATAACACAACAAGCTTATCCTATCATGTGGTTTACTAACAAGGGAATAACTATATTGTGATTTAAAATCTTATCAGGCAAAGAGTTTTGGATATGACTTCCTTATGCTCTCTTCTGTTTCCCAAGTACAGTCATTCTCATTATCTCCCCACTGAACCTTGACTAGTTCCACCGTCTTCCTTCGAAGTTGTTTCGTATTGTGTCCGATAATACGAATCGTCTTGCGACTCTCAACTGCCTCGGATTCTACCTCGATATCATCCAACTGATCTGGTGAAATTTTCCTATCAGAATCATGCATGAACTTCCTTAAATGGGAAACATGAAATACGTCATGAACTCCCGCCATCTTGTTAGACAATCCAACTTTATACGCTAAATTCCCAACTTGTTTGAGAACTGGAAATGGGCCAACAAACCTTGGTGCTAACTTACCTCTCCTACCAAATCGAATCACACTCTTCAACGGAGAGATCTTGAGGAATACCAAGCCACCAACAAAGAATTTCAAATCTCTTCGCCTTTTGTCAGCATAACTCTTCTGCCTGTCTTGGGAAACCTTCATTCATTGTTGAATAACCTTGATCTTATCGGAAGTTTCTCTTATTACATCTGGCCCAAGCACAAACTTCTCACCAGTTAATTTCCAACCAATACGATGGTGAGTTGCACGGTCTTCCATACAAAGCTTCAAATGGAGCCATATCAATACTGGATTGATAATTGTTATTGTATGCGAACTCAGCCAGATGCAAGTGGTCATCCCATGACCCTCCAAAATCCAATATACAAGCTTTCAAGAGATCCTCCAATACACGATTTACCTTCTCCGTTTGACCGTCGGTTTGAGGATGGTACGTGGTACTGAGATGTAATTCTGACCCGAAAGCCTCGTTTAAGCTCTTCCAAAACCTACTAGTAAATAATGGATCTCGGTCACTCACAATACCTTTAGGTACTCCACGAAATTTCACTACCCACTTCATATACAATTTTACTAACTTATCTATTGTTCTATTCGACTTGACTGATATAAACCTTGCACTCTTAATTATCCACAATCACCCAAATACTTCATGACCCGATCTAGTCCTAGGTAAACCATCAATGAAATCCATTGAGACTTGTTCCCATTTCCATTCAGGAATTTCCAATGGTTGTAACAAACAACTAGGCTTCTTTTGCTCAGCTTTAACTAACTGGCAATTCATGCATTTGGATATAAACTTCCCAACGTCTCTCTTCATCCCTTCCTAGTAGTAGGTGATATGCTTCCTGTCTCGATACATTTTGTTACCACCAGGGTGTATAGTCAGTTTTGAGTGATGATATTCTCTAAGCACTTCATCTCTCAATCCATTAACGTTAGGTACAACCAGTCTCCCATTCTTTCGAAGCCATCCTTCTCGATTAAGTCCATACTTGTTCATATCCTCACCATCAGTACCCATCTCCACCTGGAGATGATTTCCAATAGGTTAGGATCATATCTCTGGCTGGAACCGATCCGTTCAATCAAAGTCAGTCTGATCGTCAAACTTGCTAACATTTCTGGATCCAAATCGCACTCAGGTCTGAAATCATATCCCGCGATATACTCCAGTTGCTTCCATTCAAGAAATACAGCACCCAAACTGGTATGTCTCCTACTCAGTGCATCAGCTACCGCATTGCCCTTCCCGGGTGTGTATGCGATATTGAAATCATATGAAGCCAAGAATTTTAACCATCTCTGCTGACGATGATTTAAATCCTTCTGGGAGAAAAGATACTTTAATGACTTGTGATCGGTAAACAACTCGAATCTTTCTCCCAAGAGATAATGTCTCCACATCTTTAATGCGAACACAATCGTTGCCAATTCCAGATCATGGGTAGGATATCTTTTCTCATGTGGTTTCAGTTGCTAACTAGCATAAGCCACAACCCTACCTCCTTGCATCAGTACAACACCTAGTCCGATACCACAAGCATCTGTGTATACCGCCATCTCTTTGTTCTCCTTAGGAATAACTAATACTGCTGCGCACGTAACTTTTCCTTTATACTGTTAAATGCATTTTCAGACCTTCCGTCTCTGATAAAAGCTTGATTATTGTTGGTCAACTGAGTTAATGGTGTCGCTATCTTGGAGAAGTCCTGAATAAACTTACGATAATATCTACCTAATCCTAAGAAACTTCTCGCGTCTGTTGCATTCTTGGGCGTAGACCAATCTTACACCATAGCCACCTTCGCCGGGTCCACGACAATACCATTCTCTGAAACAACATGGCCCAAGAACCTCACTTCCCTCCTCCAGAAGTGACATTTAGAAAATTTCGGTTTCAATTGGTGTTTCCTCAACACCTCCATCACTATCCTTAAATGTTCCTTGTGTTCTTCCTTTGTCCTCGAATAAACTAAGATATCGTCCACGAACACAAGAACAAATTTATTCAATTGACCCCGGAATACCTTATTCATAAGATCCACAAAATATGTTGGTGCATTGGTCAACCTGAATGACATGACCAACCACTCATAGAATCCAGACGGCATTCGAAATGTCGTTTTAGGTATACTCTCTTCTGCTACTCGGAGCTGATGAAAACCTATCGTGAGATCTAACTAGGAGAACACTCTCCTCCATTCAACTGATCAAACAAATCATCTATCCGCGGAAGAGGATACTTGTTCTTCCTCATCGCCTTATTCAACTCGCGGTGGTCCACACACAATCTAAGGGAACCATCGTCCTTGGTAGCAATTACAAGTGGTGCTTCCCACTTGGAAACGCTTCTTTGAATAAATCCCTTCTTCAAAAGATCGCTTACTTGCACCCCAAGCCCTCGCTGCTCCCTTGGTGCCATACGACGAAGAGGCATCACTATAGGCCTGGCATTTTTCACTAAATCAATATGAAACCCAATCTCTCGGTGTTGTGGTAGTCCGGTCACTTCCCCGAAGATGCCCGGATACTTGCCAGAAATAAGCACATCTGACAACTCATCATGGGGGATGTCGAGAGAATTTAGAAAACTAGACATCACCCCATCACTAGGTAGGAAACCAAACAATACCCTCCGCCCATCATCCGCTCTAATGGTCACCGGAGACCCCTCACAGTCTACCACCACCTCATACCTTTGGAGCCAATCGACTCCCAAAATAATGCCAAACCCAGTAAAGCCCAAAACAAAGCAATCACAAACATGCATCCATGAATCGATAAGACCAAATTACGACAAATCATACTAAGGCTAGTCGAACCACCGATCGGGTTCGTCACAACTAAAGGTCTATCGACAATCACAGGTTCCAATCCCAACCTATCTACCAGGTCACTAGATACGAAGGAATGGGAAGCCCCGGTATCAAATAGTACTCAAATAGGAACATCATAAATGGAAAGAATACCTTGAATGACGACATCCTTCACTTTCTCCACCGCAGTTGGAGAATTCGACGAAGAAGGAACACCGTTGATAACATATGCTTTCACGATCTGCTTCTCTTTAGGAGGTTGTGGACATTTATCCTTGTGATGTCCCACATGGACGCAACTGAAGCACTTCCTGTCCGCTGGCTTTGCTCGACAATCTTTGGCATAGTGGCCCTTCTTGCCACAACTATAACACTCAACATTTTTCTTATTCTTCTTTTTCTGACCATCCTTGGTTTGGTTCTGTTTCCTCTTATTCTAAGAATTCTTATTTCTTTCACTGCTTGCCTGCGGTTTTGGCTCCCGTGCAGATACAATAACAACTTCAGTCTTCGACTTAGGGTAAAGACTCTCTGATCTCAAGGCCTTTCCCATAATAGATCCAAAAGTCTCATCGATATGGATTATAAGTCTTTCCCCCAAGTACTCATCTAAGCCAGTTATGAACTTCTCATTCTTCTTCTCAGCAGTATCGATAAGAGATAACCCATATTTTGATAAAGTATCGAGCTCAGCAATATATTCCGAGACTACCTTACCATTCTGCTTAAGTTCCAAGAATTTTCTAAATAATTCTGATTTCTGAGCAGCCGGGATAAACTTGTCACTGAAGCGAGTCTTAAACTGATTCCAAGTAACTTGGTCCTCGGGAGTAGCCGTTTTAATAACATTCCACCAATTCGTAGCCTGTCCTTGAAGTTGACGCGATGCTAACTTTCATTTATTGCATCATCGATTCCCAAATTCTCGAAGATGTGCTCACAATTATCAATCGAATCTTGAACTTCTGTAGTCGATTCTGTTCCGTGGAACGATTTACCACCAAGATTAGTATAATCCTTGCTGAGGTTGACGAAATTGGCTTTAGGCACCTGCACTACTGCACTACCACCATTAGCAGCATTAGGAACTGCTCCCTGAGCATCCCTAAGAATTTCTCGCATGAAGGCAGTAAACATCGTCCTCATATCATGGACCTTCCCATTGTTGGCCCTTGAACCCGTACTCCTTGTATATCAGCTCATCGTTCAATCTGTAAAGGGAGAACGATTAACCATCTCCTTAGTGGTGCCCGTGCAGTGCGACTTCATCCTTAGATATACTAATAGTATATATATAGCTTTTGAAAACTAAAATATCACAAATACGCGCTCTCATGTACGTATACTATCTCTCCCTTATGTCTTCCACTAGGTTAACTACGCAACCTAGGCACTGATACCAAGTGTGACGGCCCGGCCTGCACCAGCCGACATTTCTATGAAATGTGTTATGCTAATGTCCAACTAGTACGGGACGGTCGTCAAAAGAAAGGGATTTGAAACAATGAATCATCAAAGAACATGTAGTATATCTCACAGCACATGGAATAAAATATAATAACAACATAACTTGACATAAAACAGACGAGACGGTGCATAAGATGAAAACTAAACCATCATAGCAGCGGAATCCAAAATACAGCATATGATACAAACCATTATTACAACTTTGAAATACTATCTCTAAAGCAAAATAGGGAAGGTACACTACTAATGCCCAAAGTAGTGACCAACAACAACACATGGAGAATATATGTAAATAGTATGTGGAAGCCTCCTACTCGTCTCTGGACAGCTACTCGTGCATACTACCTAACCTGCCTCTAGTCTACTCGTTTAGGAGCACCCAAAGTAATAAAAAGAGACATAAAACTCTAGGTCAGACAAAAAGTTTGGTTTGAGAGACAGCAGCAAAATAAAGCAATAATAGGTGTAAATAATCATACATGAACCTGGACCTGCAACCAAAGAGTTAGCACAACAAGATGTATAATACTCTAAGGTAACACTAACATAGAGTGTAAAGTGGAAGTGTGCATGTCATGGTGATAGCAAACATCAAACATAGCAATCATCCTCACATCTCTCACTCAGTGCGTAAAGCATACGATATCCACCACTTTGATCACCAAATCCTTTACAACCACTTTGCCTCTTTGGGGCCTTGGCGACCCCACTGCATTGGTCCATAGTCGATAATCCTTTGCTACGATCACTTTGCCCTTGGGAGTCCTAATGGCCCCATTGCACTGATCCATAGTCATGGTACAATCACTTTGCCCTTGGGAGTCTTAGTGACCCTACTATGTTGATCCATAGCCATTAATCTGTCTCTCAGTTTTGAACCAAAGCTACAGATACCGATAACCCCTTAGCACACGTCCCGCAGCAAAGCCCAACTTTAGAAGTTAACTCGTTGATCCCCATTTGGATCCTAAGCCATAACTTCTCATCTGGACTCCCTTTGCATCTCGAGTTATAATCGAAATTAGAATCGATCTCCAGAAAATTTCAAGGTCGTTGCCAGTCATTCATCCTTCATAGGGTCGGTCGAGCATCCTCGTCTTCTGGGTCGGTCAATCATGCCATTCCTGGGTCGGTCGAATGTCATAGTGTAGGGTCGTTCGAACACCATTGCACTATCATTGGGTCGGTCATCATATAGGGTCGAACATCATCATTTAGGATCGGGTTGAACATCATCATGTAGGGTCGGGTTGGGTGGGACACCATGGATCGGTCGAACATCATTACACCATCATTGGATCGGTTGGGCACCCTTACTGGATCGGTCGAACACCATGGGTCGGTTGGTATTACGGGTTGGTCGCTCGACTCATAACCTGCACCATTTTCCACCAGACCATTATCGCATCTCAACGGCTTTTTCGACCATTCTAACTTTCCTATGCAATCATGGATCATAATAAACAGTAGTAGGAACATATGAAATCAACCAAAAATATTAAAACATCAATCACATGTGCTATTTAGGATCAAACATACCCAAAACCATAATTTTCCCCTTGATCCCCTTAATCATATTTAACCATTCGATTAGCAAACTTAATCTAAATTAATCCAAATTTTTATCAGTGACATAAAATAATATTTTAGAATTTCTGCATATTTTTTCATATTTTTCTGAGTCATAATTTTGCCAATTATCACTATTCCCCCCTAATTAGCTGTAATTAGTGTAAAAAACATGCAAATCACTCACCTTAGCCACAAATAAACTTCATATCTGAAACTCTAACTGGTTTGGCAAAGATCCCAATGTATTCCAGCAGCTCTATCTCGATTTCTATGCTGATCCGCATTAATTTGATGTAGATTTGGGTAATATGTGATTAGAAAGTGATTAGAGAGAGATTTGGGAGATGGAGGCCATTGCTAGGGTTAAAGAAATGTTTGTGGCGGCTGGAAAAATGAAGCGGAATCATTTTCTAACTCATTTCAGCCCTCCCATAACCCTAATTCCGAAATGGGTTATGGGCCTAGCTGCTAATCACCCAATTAAGCCCAATTAAGCTGTTTTTCATCTTCCAAACCTTATTTCAGCCATATCTCCCAAACGGTAAGTCCATTTGATTAAAGTGACCACTCTACAAAAAGGTAAACCATCATCCAGATCTAATGGAAGTGGTTTCAGGTCAAAACTCCTTACTAATCAAAAGTTATAGGCAAAACAAGATTCGTCAGGGGTAAAACGGTCATTTAAAATTCGGCAAAAATCGTGAACATGGGAAATGACCCAAGTAGTTGTTCCCCAAAGTTACACGACCATATGACTTCGTATGAAAATAAAATAAATATTCTATGATCCTCCGATACGTAGAATGCGGATCATTACAAAAAATTGCTAGTATGCGGCTTAATTATCCAGTTGAATTACTTGTTCAAAGATTTTAATAATTAAGCAAGTCTATCTAATTACCGAATTGATTAGTGCAAATTGGCTTTGGCCTTATTTCCAAATCGATCACTGCTAATTAATTTCAGTTTGGTTGACAAATAATACAAACATTTTCTTTGTTTCTCGTTCCTTCGAAAGTATACATTACATGATTTAATACAAACGACGTTACTTTGAAATGCCTTCAAAGGAATGAGAAACAAAATTTACACTGATCTTTACGTGAATTTCTCTTTCCATGGCCCTTATGCATGTGATTTGTGAAATGGGAAGATAATACTTTACATCATGGGAAAAACATATCGTAGCTAAGCCCACCAAAAGTTTCACCTTACCATCTAAACCTTCGTCTTCGAAGAAGATTGAGGCTGTTGAAAAAACACCGCTTGATCACTTCGCAAGAGGGAGTTGATGTTATTCTTCAAGATTTCAATATTTCTGGAGTGGAAGCCATTCCTCAATGTACAATTGACATTGTCATGTTTCCTCATGAAGGATATTTTGCCTATACTGCCATCCATATCTGGCATGGAAGCTTCGTTCCTTTTCCAGATTTTATCGCCAAATTTTTGCAATATCTAAACATTGCTCCCATCCAATTTTCTCTTAATACTTATACCTACCTTTTATGTCTAGAACTTTTGTCATTGGTATGTGGTAACCCTTCCTTAGATCCCCCACTTCTTGATTATTTGATTCACCCCCTCCAAACTTAACGACGTGAATTACCAAATATTTCGCCCTAATCCCTTAAAAAACTGCTATCTGAAGGAGCAGTTAGATTTAAAGACTGGGAGACTCAATTTTTCTTCATACGTTACCCTCTTGGCTTTTTCGGAAATTTCAATACTCCGAGTCTGGATTTTGACTATATCTCTAACTTACTCTTCTTAACTTATTGTCCACATGTGTGTTCATATACTGTTTTTATTTCAGATGTTATTCCCAAGCTTCCTAGTTTCGCGGGTAAAAGACTTGTATGCCCTCTTAATGTTGCTTTGGAAAAGTTGGGTAATAGACCTTCTCTACTGACACCAAGCACCTTTCGGAAACACTCTCTCCTCCTAATAGGTCAAGATATTATCGGTAAACCTCCCTTAATTTCTTTTAGTAAAGGAATACTTTCACTATATATGGGGAGGAATGCTCCTTTCTCCTCAAATTCTCCAATATTTCTTGATGTCCTTGGTAAACGATTCATGCAACAACTCAAAATTTTAGTAGCAACTTTATTTTCTTGTCCATTTGCATGATATATTTTGTTTATCATTCAGTAGACATCGTCTCTTCTGAACCAAATAAGATCAATTCACCTTCCCTGGTTCCAAAAATAAGAACCCTTTCCTTGATAGATGCCCATCTCAAATCTCGAGAATCCCCTAAAAGGAAACTTGTAGATGTAGTCACCGAGAGATCTCCATCCAAGAGATCTAAGGATATTGCAGACCATATCCCTTTTCCGGATGTGGATGTTGATTTTCCCATAACTACTTCTCCAAAGGTTGCTTCCCAAACAGATATCCATTTATTTGCAGTGAGACTTTCTTCTTCTTCTAAGGACCTATACCTTAATTCTTAAGGACCTTCTGTACCTTCAGTTGTTGAGGGCTTCGACGACTTGGTTAAATTTATTATGTCTTCATCCTCATTTTATGTTATCGTTCTCCCATCTTCCATTCCTAATTTATATAGCTATCATCAATCTCTTGTCGAGCAACAACTCTTGGTATGATTCTTACTTCCTAATTCCTGTAGTCTTGCGATTATACCCTTTATTTCTGCTATATATTTCTTTCTTTAGGTCACCAAATGATGGTTCTTACTACAAGGACTTATTTTGATTTGCCGAAGCTTAAAGAAGAAAATCTTTCCTTGAACAAGAGATTGTTTCCCTTACCAATGCTAGAGAGGGTGCGACGAAGAAGCAGAAGTCATTAGAAGTTGCTCTTGCTGAAGCAAAATCATCAATGGCTGAAGAGAAAAGAATCAAACTATCCTTGACTGAAGAAATTAAAGCTTTAAATGAGACCTTGGGAAGAACTAAAGAGGAAATAACTGCAACTGATTCTAGCCATTTTCCACTGCAAGAAGAAAATTCTTCCCTCAAGGGGAAGAACGTCTCTCTTAGGAGAAAGCTTTAGAAGAATGGTGCTTCCCTGGTAAAGGCCATTAGTGTGATTAATGATGCTAAACAAAGGCTTTCTTATTCTCATCAAACTACATTGGACGAGATCATGGTCAACTCATTCAAGGATGCATTCCTACTCATTTATGTAGATAACATAAGAAAATACCCTGACTTAATATTTTCCTCTCTTGATCCACTTTTGGTAGAAAGGATTATGACAAAGATAAACCAGGTGAAAGACGAAACCATCGCTCCTCAGAGAGAGGAGACTGATGAGGCAAAGCCGTTGTTTATAGATGACATTTCCATGGAAGAGCCAGATGCTGATGGCGAGAAAGATGTTGTTACAGTGGCAAATGTCAACCGTATTAATGATGACGGCTATGGTTTTAAAGGATGCAACCAAGGTTTCAAATCTCGGAAATCTCGGCCGAGATATCGTTTTTGACACCAGGCGATTCAAAATAACAAATGTGACCCATATCTCATTTAAACTGAAACTTGGCTGAGATTGGAAAATCTCGGCTGAGATCTATTAACGAGATTTTGGCCGAAACTGTTGTATTTTGAATTTTAATTTATAATGGGTCGGGTCTATAATATTTTCTTTTTTCTAGGCCTATATTTGATGTGTTATTTAAATAACAAACTAAAAACATCCTATTTCGTTTCTAACCATGATATCCTGCACCTATATAATAAGAATATGCACGTTCAACTAGAACATGTTGTCATGCATATGTACAAACAAGACATCACCCTTTGCGCATTCCAAATGTTGTCAGACGTGTACAAGTAAGAAAATGTTATTTTTATGAATGTTTAGTCATTGAATAATTGACACTGTTTACTATATAAAACAAGAAATTAATTAGTAATTTCTTAATGATGCAATTCTATTTTAATTTATTTGGTTGTATATATCATTTGTGTTAATAGTCTTAAAATCTTACGATTTAAATCCTATTTTAAATCGAATATCTCCATTTACTATTTGATTTATATTCCGATTCAAACCAAGTTAATATCACACTTTAAAAATACTATTATGTTCAAATTAATGTATTCAATATGCTTACTTGGGTCTACAATATCAATTTTAATCATTTAAAACCAAATTAAAGTCGGAACATGAAAGAAAAAGATGTTTTACGTCTAGACATAGAAGTTTAAACAGCAAAATTAATTTCAAAATGTGTGCAAACTTTATAATGCAAGTTTTTTGAATCTACGATTTACGATTTTAAATCCATAATTTGAAATTTATGATTTGAATCTTATTTTGAAAACTTTGGTATATATTTTTCTAAATGATTGCAGTCTCATTCCAAAAAAAAGAAATATACTTATTTTCAAATGATTACAGACTGTATATATTTCTTAATTATGTAAGTTTATTATAGATCTCTTCATCTGACTGTGATGTTATACATTATGTCAAAAATTCTAATTATTTATTACCTTTATATAGTTCAGATGGTTTTTCAAGCCGCAAATCATTAACAACTAGTGTACTCTTGATGAAAATCAAGTAAGTTAAACAATTTTTTTGTAACTAGCATTTATAAATTAGTTGCATATTTGAATGTAAACTAATGTTGAAAATATTAACTAGTCCGAGATCATTTCGAGATATACTTTATGATCCGAGACATAATTCCGAGATTAACATTGATATAGATTTATCTTGTCTGAGATCTCACCCGTTACGAGATTGAGTGCCAAAAATTTTCAAAACAAAACGTGACTGAAATCCGAGATTTAAAATGTTGGCTGCAACATTAATAGAAATAGAGGTGATTGTATTGACAACTTTAATGATGCTAATGATATCTTTCAAGTTTCCAATGGTCAGGATGAAATTCCAATATCAATCTCGAGACTCCAGATCATGATGCCATTCCAACTAGCACTCTCGACCCCTTCGACACGCAAGAGGAGAAGATAGGTTTGAGCTCAAAGTGTGCTAAAAATGTTGAGACCCACTAATCTTCCACTTCAATTTATAAGGCACTGTAATTTTCATAGTATCCTTCTTTGTTTCTATTCTCAATAATTATCCTCTTTCCTCCCGATTAGATGAACAGGAAAAAAATATATCTTAAGCACGCCCATCTTGAAAGGATACAATCAGAAGTAGCTCATCTCACTAGGGAGCTAAATAAGCAAACGAGTGAATATAACACCCTATTTGATAAATACAATCGGCTTGAAAAAAGTGCTGCTAGACTATTGTCCTTTAAGGAAAAAAGGTGACTCCCAGGTTGAGGATTGCTAGATTGCGTTGTGAGAGACTTCTGAAAGAGAATGTCGAATTAACAACTCTATTCTGGATGTTAATTTAAGATAGAGACATATTGGTGGACCTTTTATATAAAGTTTGTAGTAGATATAAACCATAGATTTTTCTTTCCTAGGTGACCTTAGCAGACTTGCTCAAACATCTTCACAGAAGATGCTCAGATGATCACAGTGCCAATCTTCATCCAGGATCCTGCTGGAATCTTCCTCGAATTCATTCAATTCCTAGAATTTTACCCTCAAACAAGCTTAAATTTAACAAAGATAGATTCATATATGAAACCTTCAAAAGATATATTATGTGTGAATAAGAAGAATATCTATAATATATGTTTCCATTCGGCTTTTGACATTATTGTAATGAATTTGCTTCTTTTGATTCCTTGATACTTCTTTCAGAACTCACTCCCTGCGACAGGTTCACTTTGTAGGGAATTTTTAGGAAGCTTTGTTAGACTAAAGAAAGAATCTCATGAGAAATTTTTACTTATCAAGTCTTCAAAATTGGTCAGATATTGCTTTATGAGAGATCTTGAAAAGATTTATACTCAATGTCCTCGGCTTCGCTTTGATTTTCTGGGTAGAGAGAAGGGTGAGCTCTTAAAGGAGGTTTGACCATATCATTCGTGATTATCTTAGGCTTATTATAGTCCTTTGTCTGAAAAATGGGATTATTACAAATGTCTCCCGCTATACTCCTAAAGGATTTGAAGTCCCCTTTGATTTCGACCTTACTTCTCTGCTAATTCTTTGAGCAAGATTAAGAAAGCGGTTCCCTGTCTTGGGCTTATTCAAATAACTTGTAATCATGTTTCTGAGGACTTGATCACGGAGCATCAAAATTTTGTGCAAATTTTACAATGTTGTCCATCTTTTGGATGTAGCCATTTTGCAATAGGTTTTGGTGGATAAACCTATGGTTTGCGCATTCATTGTGTTTTGCATGGCTTTTATCTTTGTTTCGAATATCTGTATTCAGTACTTCTTATGCTTTAGCATAAAATTCAACACATAACATTTCTGTGTTAGTCTTTTTCTTTGAGTATAATGTATACAATAATTGGCTCATCTTATGTGCGACACTATCTGAATCGAAACCAAGTAATAGATGAAACCAACAATGGAATAATATGATCATTCGTATTTTATATTTCATTGGAATAATGAATAACAATTTTGCGTACATAAGTTTAGAAAACCTTCATGTGTGAGGTGTTGAGAAATCATAACCTTCATTAGAAGGTTTCAAATAGAAGCCTCGAGATACTAACTCGAGGATTAATTTAAAAATCCTCTTTTCGAAAATAAGATAGTAGGCCCAAATTCCATACTTAAGCACGATAATAGAAGTCTAGAAACCCTCTTCTAGAAATGAGAAAGAAAAATCCATAATCTTGGATCAGGTGTTTGAATAATGCAAATATAAGAATCCATTTCTGGAAGTATTATAAGTCTAGAATCTTCATCTAGCAATATGAGGAAAACCTCCAAAAATTATGGCTTGAGTTTGTGTAATAGAATTCCGGAAACGTGTTTTTTAGAAAATAAAAATCATAGTCTGGTGACCAAGACTCAGGGATTAAAATAGAAATCCAGTAAACCTCTTTTAGAAGCATAGAAAGAAGTTATGAAACCCATATTCGGGCATTCGTAATAAAAGACTAGAAATCCACTTCTGAAAACAGTAGAAATCCTGAAACCCAGATTCGTATTTATAATAGAAGACCAGAAATCCAATCCTAGAAATAATAGAAATCCGAAAACCCAGATTCGGGTATTTATAATAGAAGATCAAAAATCCAATCGTGGAAATAATAGAAATCCCATAACCTAGATTCGGGAATTTATAATAGATACCATAAATCCAATCCTAGAAATAATAGAAATCCCAAAACCCATATTCAAGTATTTATAATAGAAGACTAGAAATCCAATCTTGGAAATAATAGAAATCCTGAAACCCAGCTTTGGGCATTTATAACAGAAGACCAGAGATCCAATTCTAGAAATAATAGAAATTATGAAACACAGATTTGGGTATTTATAATAGAAGAACATAAATCCACTTCTGGAAATAATAGAAATCCCAAAACCCAAATTCAGGTATTTATAATAGAAGACCAGAAATCCACTTCTGGAAATAATAGAAATCCCGAAACCTAGTTCCAAGTATTTATTTCTAACTCCCATTTCAGACTTGTTCTTTAAAGCAGAGGTAGGATGTGCTTTAATTGCTCCCATTGAGCTTCCGTTCCATTCTACGGGACGAGATGTAAGCATAGGTTGGGTGTGCTTTGAGTGCTCCCTTTGAGTTTTTGTTCCCTTTTACAGGATGAGACATAAGCAGAGGTAGAGCGTGCTCTTCTTTAGTGCAGAGGCAGGACGTGCTTAGTTGAAGCAGAGGCATGCTCATTTGTAGAGAAGAGGTAGGGCATGCTTTTAAGTGCTCCCTTTGAGCTTTCATTCCCTTCTGCGGGACGAGACATAAGCATAGATAGGGCATGCTCATATTTATTGAAAAGGCAGGACATGCTTAGTCGAAGCAGAGGCAGGGCGTGCTCATCTTTAGAGCAAAGGCAGGGTGTGCTTTTATTATTTAGATGCTCTGGTCTGGCCATTGTTGGCGCGAACAGGGACTTACTCTTTTAATGCTTAACTTGGCACTTTATAGGTTTTGCAAGGCTAAAGCCTTACACACCACCTCCCTTCAGGAGGTAGCTTGCTATGGCCATCTTAGTGCGGATAAGGGTTTTCTACCATCCTAGGTAGATTTACCTATTTCGGGTAGTTCCAAATATAAAGGAGTTTCTCATACTCCCAATCGTGTAGACATTCTTTCTTCAAGGAATCCTTTGTTAGAACTGGCTAAGTCTTTTCACAAATATATACAATTTACTTTGATTAAGGAAATTGATAATCATGCCTTCAAGGACCTTGCAGTGGTTGGTTTCATGTCCATTCATCATATGGTAGTGGCAGTGTAGCCCTCCTAATTTCCTTTCATATTCGGGTTTCTTCTTTAATGATGGACGAACTTTAAGATCATATTTGGTTAGGAAGTAGATATTCTCAATAGATGTGGTAAGGTCACATTCCTTGGGTAGTCTTGACTTAAAGATTCCCTTTTGACATCGGAACTTAGCCCTTTTATTACTCATCTTAGTTGATTCATCCTTATTTTCAAGTCTTCTTTTCAATGTATCTTGTGCCTAAAGTGCAATTTTCTTAAACCATTTCGAAGTAAAGTGGTTAAAATCCTTCAGTATTTCTTGCTCAAATATAGTTTCCTTATATTATGCTTGGATGGTTTCTTTCATGTGAGAGAATAAGCTATATTCCTTTGATATAGAGTTACTTAAAGCAAAGAAGGGGGTTGGTCCTATATGGAAAGGGTTAATGCTCCAGCGATCAGGGTTATATTGTTCCGCTTCCCTTTTCTTATTCATGATTTGCAAAGATTTCATTCTTAGCCTTTGTTTTTCGATAGATCTAGATCAATGATGTCTGAAGTTGTAATTATAGGTTCAGATGACCCATGTTGAGACCTTTTACCCATGGTTTAGCTTTTCAATGTTTAACAAATAGGGTGGAATAACTAGGGATGTGGTAGGACCCGAGGTTGGCTCATCTCATTGGGCGTGTAGAAGCATTAGGAACCCCAATATCTTTCTTTGGAGAAGTTTCTTTTTCGGTATGCACCACCTCGCCCCGGCATATGGATTCGCTTCCGGTTCTTCGGAAGAATTCACTGACTTCTCCCTTCTTCATTGATCTGGGGGAAAAGGAACCGTCTACCAATTGGGAAGCTAGACATCAAGGTTGTGGCTTAGTGAGGATAACTAAGCTGACAGGTTATTTAAAGGATCGTAGGTTCAGGCCCTTCTTCTAGAGCCAAAATGTTAATGATAAAAATCTTCAACACCCGAATGTAGGGTTATGGTTGTAGACCTTGGGTAATCTAGCCATTCAAAGCTCAACTTAATTCATCGTTTTCTAGATATCAATGTCCCAAGTATGAAGATTAGTTACTCTTCCTTCAAGAGGTGAGTATCATGCTTACACTATTTAGGGAAATAGTTATCTTGGGATAAGGGCTTCATAAGTTGTTGCTAGTTGGAACTAAAATGTTCATTAGGGATGGTTTGGCGATCTTTCCCAATTTAGGGGTTTGAATTCGAATTAATAATTGAAAGATGAGTGCTACTGATAACGGATGCTAAGCATTTCCTTTATTGATCGATTTGATGGATTACATGGAAGATTATAAGAGAAATCCCCAATTTGATTTCTCTTTTGGGGTTTGGTATCTTAGAATTGAGTATAAGATTTTGGAATAAGGAAAAGTCACCACAAAATGTGACCTCTAGGGTCTTATTTATAGAAGATTCAGACCCCCTTTTATACAGTCTCTTAGTGTCATCCCGTTTCAGCGATTTCTAGTTTCCATGCCAGCTTTGTACAATGGTATCGACACCAAGCTTGTTGGTGTTGATATCTCTCTTTTACTCCAACATATTTGTTACCGACCTTGAAATTCCCTTCATGAATTGGTTTTGGTTTCGTAATCCCCAGCTTATTTATCTGGTGCAGATTTAATTGCTTCCTATTCTTTGTGTCTGGTTTCGCATTCAGCAACACGCGGTATTTGGTTTTGTCTTTGTCGCTTTCTCTTTGAATATAAAATACGTGCTTCTGCCTTCGGGGTTTCAGTTTCGTGTCTCTTCCTTCACGACTTCGGTATCGGCTCGTACACTTGTCTACTTTCCTTGTCTTGGTATCGGCTTTATGCATTTGTCTTCATTCTTCGATGTCGACACCAAGCTAACTTCTCACTGCATGTTGATGTCGACATCGTACCTTTATTACTTTCTTTTCTTGGTATCGGCACCAAGCTGAATTTTTTCCTATGTTGGTTTCTATAGCATACTTTACAAATTCATTCTTCTGGTGTTGTCTTTACTGGTACCCTTTATATCCTTGGTATCGTTTCTATTGTAATTATTCCAATCTTTTAGTGTTGGCTATGCTTGTTATATCTCTACTTCTTGGTGTCATCCTTGTTCATTTCATTCATTCCGCTACCAGTATCGGCTCCACCTTTTCACCCTCGTGCTTTGGTATCGATCGAACACTTTACAGGCTTCTACTCTGGTTTCGACTCTATTACAATACTCCTTCACCTTGTTTTGATTTCGGTGTTGCCAGCACGAATTCTTGTAGTAACATATATGTATCTCTTGCAAGTATTACATGTGGTCTTATTTTCTTCTTCTTCTTCTTCTTAACATGTGTAACACTGATCAAATATACCATGTGTAAAATAAGGTTTTTTCTTCTTCTTAGAAGGATTGATATATTGAAGATTCTTTTTTTAGATACATGGGTAAGAAACCATTGATATACAGCTTGGTTGCAAAGGGCAATGTTGTTCTTGCTGAACACACATCCTATTCTGGGAATTTCGCAAAATCGTAGTTCAATGCCTACATAGCCTACAGCCAAATGGTAATAAGGTCACATTATTCTTGATGGACATACATTCAATTTTCCAGTAGAGGAATTATCCTGTAATTCTACATGTCTCTAAATAGTATGTGTTTTATGTGTATATACACACACGTATTGTGCGTCGATTACTGTTTGTATAGTTTTTCTTGTGGTTGCCTCTGAAATAGCTGGGAGGATCATCCCATTTATCTTCCTAAAAAGAATTAAAGATGAATTATGAAACTTGTGGATCAAGTATAGATTCCTAGGATCCTCATCCACTTATAGATAAGGATGATGATTTATTTGGTGAAAGGTTTTGCATTGCTTATGAGATTCATTGTAAATTTGGGTATGCATTGAATGTTAATTGAAGTGTTTTCTTAATTTGAAAACATTTTGTTTTAGTTTCTTTAGTTTATTGTTTTGCTTATAGCAATCCAGTATTAAAGGTGCATATGGAGTATTGCGCAGGTCAACCTAAAGGAATGGACAAATTGTCTAAAATGAAAGCTAAAATCATAGAGGTTAAAAGAATAATAAAGGACAATATTGAAAAGGTAAAGTTTATATTATTTTGTAGCATATGTTCTAGTTGTTCATGATTATTCAATGTTATAATTTTGAGTATGTTAATTACAAAAAATCAGTATCATTTAGTTCATGTTAAAAATACTCGATTCTAGGTCTATATTTGCAACAACCCAGAATTTTGACAATAAACTAGCTACATAATTAGATACTCAAAAGAAGGAAATTCTATAAACTATGTAATTTGACTTTGAAACTTTAACAGTTGCGTTTGTCTTGGAATTCTGGTCAACTTTCATGTTTGGAGTTTCGCGAACGGAGTCCCTATGAAAAACCTACGGACGAAATACGAAAATGGATGGAAATAAATAAAAAGAATAAATATAATATATATTACCTATTATAATATGCCTTCACTGGGCAAAATCGCTCAAGGGTGGTCGACACCCTTGCCTAGAGCAGTCGACCGCTTCGAGCCAAATCAGCCTAGTGATGGCTAGGTTTTGAAGGGTATTTTTGTTATATATTATAATATAAATGGATGGATGTTAATTAAAACAAATCTAATGGTTCATAGCTAATTCCACTCTTATAAATAAAGGGGTAAGGCCTCATTCTTTTCCACACAAATTTGTAGGCAGCAGCGAAGCTCTGTCATTTCCCTTTCTCTTCCAATCAATTTCTAAATTAATAATATAGTCGTATACAATCAATCAAACATAAATCTCATAGATTTGAAAGGGATATCAGTTTCAGTTGGAAAAGGGTGTGAATTGACGGCTAAATATTCTTCATCAAATTATCCCCTCTTTTCTTACTTTCTTGCAAATCTACAGATCTGAAAATATCCCCTTTTCAGAATAATTGTAGACCTGTAAGAATTTTGGAATTGTAGGCCAAAAAGGTTATTTAGATTTCAGATTTAGATGCTTTCAGGTGAGTGGGAAATTTACATACAAGTTATAATAACTTATTTATCTTGTTTGAATTAGATCTCAAAATATATGCCTAATATTACCAGATTTGTTTATAATATTGTTAAATATGAAATGACACCTATCAGATATGCTTATGAATGTTGATAAAAAACTGAAAGTAGAGATTTGTGGTTATGAATAAAATTGTTGTAGGCTTACTTAATCATTTATACATATTGCCTACAATTATGTTTGAAAATATATTGTGGTTATTGCAAAACACTGTAGATCTAGAAATTAGTCTCATTAAACACTGTTTAGATGTAATTTTATTCTAGATATCAAGTTTCAATGTTAAATAATAAATTATGTAATTTTGATTAAAAAAGATATAAACCTATTTGTGCTCAATTTTGTTGGGGTTCTGAATCAATTGCTGTAAATATGCTTTTTCCTCTTTTAAAATAAAAAGGATATTATTTGGAATCAATAAGAAACATTTCAATATTGAAAAGGGAAAAACTTCTGTAAACTTACGTATAAATACAAATATACAAATTTATGCGTAGTTTGCATCAACTATTCCAAAATATACCTAAAGTATATTTCTTGTGGTTTGAATTATGTTCATTGAAGTATTCATGCATAATTAGCAATAACTACAGTTGGTAGTCTTTTTTGTAAGATTTAGAACCTTATAACAAGATTGAATACAAAAAGGAATGTTTGGTTATTATTTGAACCAAATTATTAATTTTAACGATAATAATAAAAGAAAATTTTACTAAGCTAACCCCGCAAAAGTATAAATATAAATATACATACATTATCCATCTGAATCCACGCAAACGACTATATATATGTGTAATATGAATGTTTGAATGACTCTCATTTATGTGGAATTATACATTAAATGGCAATCCATATTAAATGAATATATTTGTGGTTATTGCTGTAGCAATCAGTGCAATTGATTGTCGTAAAGAGGGCCATAAATAAATAGCAATTGTAACTGGCATTGATTGGGGAAAACAAATTTTGATTTAGGCAGCTAAATCTAATGGTTATAATTTCTAAAATTTGTTAGGATAAATGTTGTAAACCCCAATTAGTGAAGTAAATAATAACATCACTAAGACACAAGGTTAAGTTCACCTTGTGGTAGAAGTCTGCCCAGTAACACCCAGCAAATCCGACATCCACAAGTAGTCGGCTTAATGTGAGGGGTCTTGTAACATCCCGCATTCTACGCATCGGAGGATCGTAGAATACTTATTTCTTTCTCATATGAAGTCGTATGGTCATGTGGCTTTGGGAGACGACCATTGGGGTCATTTCCTATGTTCATGATTTCTGCCGATTTTTAAATGACCATTTTGCCCCTAGTTGATCTTGTTTCGGCCATAACTTTTGATTGGAAAGGAATTTTGACCTGAAACCACTTTCATTTGATTCGTTTGATGGTTTACCTTTCCGTAGAGTGGTCATAATACTAAACGGACTTACCGTTTGGGAGATATGGCTGAAATAAGGTTTGGAAGGTGAAAAACTGCTTAACCGAGCCAAATAGGGTGATTAGTGAATGGGCCCATAACCCATTTCGGGGTTAGGGTTATGAGGAGGCTGAAAAGAGTTAGGGTTTCATTCCATTTCAGTTTTCTAGCCACCACTTACCTCTTAGAAACCCTAAAAATGGCCTCCAACCTCTAAATCACCTCCAAATCACTTTCTAATCAAGGATTAAGCTTAGCAACATCAAATCAAGGGAGATCTTCACCAAATCAAGATTAGAGCTGCTGTTTAGCATTAGTATTCGCGCCATATCATAGATTTATTTCAGATTTAAGGTTTATTTGTGGCTAAGGTGAGTGATTTGCATAGTTCCTTACTAATTATGGTTAATTAAGGGTAATTAGTGTTAATTAGTGAATTTAAACATGATAAAAATCTGGAAAAATACTTATAAATTCTTAAATGATGTTTTAGACCTCTGATATGAACTTGGGTTAATTTGGTTAAGTTTTGCTAATCCTATCGTTAATTATGCTTGAACATGTTTAAGGGAAAATATGGGGTTTTGGCTATGTTTGATCCATTTTAACCTATCATATTTATGTTTTGGTGTTTGAGGTCATTTCTACTTGTTGGTATGACTGTATGGTATGTTTTGTGATTGATTAGAATAGTTAGAATGGTTGAAAACGCCGTCGAATGGCGTAAAACACTCGCTGGAAAAATTGCAGGAAAATGGTGCAGGCTTTCGGATCGGATCGGGGGAAATGGGCTCGGACCGGATAGTGGACTAGGCAAGGGATCACCGAACCGAACCGAGGCTTGGCACAAGGGAAAGTATGGAAAAAAGGAAGGCCACAATGGTTGAGCTGGGATCAGATCGAGCTAAAGAAGGGGGAATCGGATCGACTGAAGGGAAGAGAAGGGGATCAGAACGGAAGAGGAAGGGGAAGTGGATCGGATCGGAGACCAGGAACCCGACCCGAACCGATGGAGCAAGGGTACACCGACCCGACCCGCCAGAGAGCACCCGAACCAAACCAATGTACTACGAAGGGACTTGGAGGCCACGACCCGACCTAGAGCACTTGGAAGGAGGCCGATCTGAACCGAAAGAGAAGAAGGACTGGGGATCCAAACCGATCCAGTGATGACCAATAACCCGAGTTGCAAGAGTAGTCCAAATGGAAGTTGGAGCTCAGGATCCAGTTGGGAACCGATGAGTTCACTTCATGGTTGGGCTTTGCTGCGGGACATGTGCTAAGGAGTTGTCGACGTTCATAACTTCGATTCACCACCGAAAAGGAATGACGGGCTACGTATCAGTGCAGTAGAGTCATCATAACTCGAGGGGCAAAGTGATCGTAGCAAGACTATGAGCCAGTGCAGTGGAGCCGTTGTGACTCCATGGGGTAGAGTGGACATAGTAAAGGATTAGTAAGGCTATGAGCTAGTGCAGTGGGGTGTGTACGACTCCATGGGGGCAAAGTGGACATAGCGAAGGATTAATGGCTATGGATCAGTGCAGTGAAGCCTGTTGGATCTAGAATAACCCTAGAGGGGGGGTGAATAGGGTTTTTCACAGTTTTTAACTGAATTAATAACTTAACAAGATATATAATAATAAACTGATCACAGAAAATAGCAGAAAGTGAAATGCAGAAAATAAATCACAAACAGATATACCCAGCTTCGGCAAAACCCTGCCTACTGCTGCATTTCTAAGGTTTCTACTAGGTGATAGAACAGTTCCCGCATACAAGACCATGTACACTCGCAAACCCCTGCTCCTATTCTAACCCTACGCTCAAACCCCTAGACTGATTCAAACCCCTGAATCAGATTTTCCCCAGATTACAAACCCGTAACCTGTAACTCAGATTTACAGACTCTGAAACTGACAGTCAACTCCTTGACTAAATCACTTAGAATTTACAGAATTCTAGAACCTGTTTGAGACGATTTAAAAACAAATTCAAACACAATACAAGAAATAAAAAGAAACCCTAGTTTAAATACAAAGTTTCCCTTATATTGTGAACTAGGGTTGGTCTAAACCCATGTTGGTCGGCCCGCTCCTCATTTCTTTTTGATCGATGCTTTGTCTCTGGAAAACTGGAAATGGCGGCTTGAGATTACAAACTAGGGTTTACAGAATTTCCCCCAAATCAAATCAATTGCGGAAAGTATTGAAGTTGTGGTTCTCTGATTGCTCCTATGCTCTGTGTTGCTTGCTCGTTTGATTTGGATATCTCTCTATCAAAACAACTGTAAGTGAATTCTGATTTGAAACTATATGCTCTCGAGTTGATTTGTGGTTTTGATCTGAAATGTTGGGTTTTTCGATTCAATTGCTTGTGGTTTTCGATCAATAGTTTGCCTGTGATGATTGGTTGAATTTATAGGGTTAGAATCGAACCCTAATTTCTCTGATTTCACTCGATAATGACTCGGCCTGAACGTCCCTGATTTTTGCGGTTATTTTGATTTAATTACCTCGGCGTTGAGATGAATTTAAATTTGTTGCCTTTATAAATTCATGAATAAATCCCTTGCGTGATTTCTCTTTTTTGACAGACTCTTGATAAAATCGGCTTTAAATTCTCTGCGTGAATTTCTTGATTGAAAGTTTGTGGCCCCTTTTTGATTGCTCTCGATTAGAGCCGTGAATTTGTGATTGAATCTTCCCTTGTTTTACTTTGTATTTTTGGGATGAAAGATTGCTGTTTCCTCTTTTGAAATCTTTGATTGAATTCTGCCTTGATGGCTCGACAATGTGGAATGTCCTGCTTGAATACAATTTTGTTTGTCCTCTGGTTTGAACCCATGCATGATTTCTGGAATTAAATATTGCCAAATATGTCTCCTTTATTCCTTGAAATTGCATAACAGGCAAATTTGAAATACTGGTCGTATATTCCTCTTTATCTTTAATCCCTGATTTCTGAGTATGTTTTAAAAACTTGCCAAACAATATTCTTGCTGATTTTCTGGAAAGCAAATTTAAATGAAAATTGTTTGTTTCCAAAAAAAATCTGAAATTCGAATTTTCATATTTCTGGAAGAAAATGAAAGACTTGCCCAACCAAAAATATTGTGACTCCTGCTACTTGATAGCTTGCCAAATACTGATCCTTGATTGAATCTATTTCATGAATGTTTTGCTTGTGTGCACCATTACATCATGCTGTTTTGAGCACTGAATATTTGTTGAGCCGATCACCATGCTATACACAAATATATCCATGTATTTGCTGAATTGAAATGCACCACTTCACCATTGCACTGTATATGAAGTCTTGCTGATATGTAGTTGCTGTATGTATGTAAAAGTCTTGCCCATTTGTTTTGTTACTCCAATGTGAGCTGAAATGATCTGTTCACTTGATCATGCACCATCTACGTTTACTGGCTTGACCCTTTGCGCTTGTTGTTGCTGAATTGTATTTCTCGAACCATTTCTGCATTGAACATGTAACTCAGTTGCACAGATTTGCCATCATGTTTTACTTGTGCTTGTCCACTGTCTTGATATTCTTGTTGCTTCACCATGTATTGTAATTTCACCATTCCTTTGTGCTTCAACCAATTTACTGTGTTGACCATGCTGAATCAAACTGATTTGACTTTGTTGACTTGTACTCGGCTCCATGTGCTTGAACACTTTATGTTGGCTTTGCTTTTGTTCACATACACTATTTACATTGTCAACACCATGTAAACTGACTGATTGCATTTCATTTTGACATTGTGTCATTTCTGTGTTGGTTTTGAGTGCTACTTCACCTTTGACCACACAGCACCTGTCCATGTTTGCTGCCACCATGTATTTGAGTTGTTTTGACTTTTTGCTCGACCTTTTTTTTTTTTTTTGTTGCACTGAGTCGAGACGGTCCACTGCGGCTACTCCTCAGCTGCACACTGATTGGCGTGGCAGTGCACACGTGTATTTATACACGTGTGTATATGCAGCCATCAGAAGAGATTTCCTGTCCCTGCATTGATATATATATGTTGTCTGCCTTGTGGTATTTACAGTGTATCACTGTGAATATCACAAGCTGTCTAGACACAGATTGATGGTTTTTATAAAACAGATCAAGTCATGAAAAATGATGAGAAACACACCAGAAATCTGAGGCAAATAAAATTTTAAAAATAAAATTTATATTTGCATGTGTTCAGTTTTATTTCTATTGCAGTATACTGTGTGTGTGTGTTTCATGTGACAGGTAAGCAGGTGATGACTGGACTGACAGTGAAGTGCTGTGAAGACTGAAGACAGAAGACTGAGAGACAGTGTCAGTGAATGTAAATGTATATATAAAAATGTGTAACGAGTGTGAATGTTATAGTGAGGAGCTGTGTATAGAAAATTTATTGTACTGTTTATTTGTAACAACTAAATTGGTTTGAAATAAAATATTATTTTATTTGTTTGTTAAACGAACCTGTCTATACACTTCTGTTTGTATACAAGTACAAATATTCTGTGAATGTATAAATAGTGGAGTTACAAATAGTTGTACTGTTTGAATATTGAAATAAAATATTCTATTTAAATAAAATACTGTGTTAATATTTGAATTTCTGTACAGTCGTATTTTATTTAAATATAAATATTATATTCATTGCTGTGATGTATATATATAACAGTACAGTACTAAACACATTTATAATAGAAATATATTTGGTTGTTATCATCAAACAAAAATCATATAATTGTGTATACAACACCGTTATATACAACAATCTCCCCCTTTTGATGATGACAAACAAATAAAGGATTTTGAATATAATAAATGTGTTTGTTCGTGGATATTTGAACTCCCCCTATTTAAATGCTCCCCCTACAACAGAAACTCCCCCTATAACTATGCATGAGTGAAATGTATGAATGATTAAATTTTCAAAATTAAAAATATTTATAAAATATTCACTCATAAATCAAAATCTAATCCATTCTCCCCCTTTTGTTATCATCAAAAGGATACAGATTTTAAAATATAGATGAAAATTGACTAAAAATATAGTTTCAGCTTAAGAGGAAGAATGATCATCATAAACCTCAATCAGTCAAACAAAAATCATAATAAACTGAGAACTAGTGGCATATTTCAAATTGCAGAAAATGACCGATTTATGATGAAATTTATATAAAATGGGGAGAGTAAAAAAAATGTATTCCAATTATTTTCAAAAGAATTTTATAAGATTAAAGCACCAAGAACGGTGATGGATTTGGATTATAATTAAGAATTCAATTTAAGTGAGAAAATCGAATAATCTCAAATTTCAATATCTATCAATCAACAAATCATAATACATCATAAAATTTTAACATATTTCACAGATTAGAAAGTGGATTGATAGTCTGGTTATTATACACCAAGGAGAATTTCATATAAAAATTTATTTATTTTAAATTATTTTCTTTTCTTTTTATTTTGACTTAAGAGCACCCTAACCACACATAACCAGAGCTTGGATTTTTAAATGAGGTCAGTCGCAGCTTAAATTATAAGTTGTCTCTTAACCATGCATGACCAGAGCTTGGATTTTTAAATGAGGTTAGAGACACACTTATATATTTATTATATATATTTATCATTTCAGCTTTTAAAAAAAAAGAAAAACTCCTTGGTATAAAACCAATATATGGATGATAGAAAATGTGGTAGGTACAGAAATGGACTGTGAAATAAATTTCTAAATTAATTATATTATGAGATATGACCAACTGTACCTGGATTATTGAAAATTTTCAATTATCACTAATTCTGAATAATAATATAATCACAATTCCATCACAAATATTTTCACTGTTTATTCAATATGATTTAAAAAAAAATTAAACTCTCCAAAAAAATTTTCATGGATGGCAGAATGATGATAGATAATGAGGATGGTCGTGAAATAATTGCCAGTTCAAAGATATTATAATAAATATTCAACCATCATGAAAATCCAGATAAAATTTCCTCTTGTTGTGAAATATATTGTAGTCACAATTCATCACAATTTCAAAATCTGATAATAATTTTTGATGAATTCTAAATGCAGTTCAATTTGGATATTGATTTCAATTTCTGAATGAATAATCAATAAATAATTTTAAAATTGAAAATCAATTACAAGGGTAATATGCTGATCTATACATGATAAGAGTGAAGATATATATATATACAGCAAAAAATATGCAGCACTTTTAAACTGATACCACATGGTGTCTCTACAAAGTGAAAAATCAGAACAGATGGATGTGACAAATATAAGGCGCTTCTGATACCAAATGTTCTTGCTTTCTCAAGGATTTTAATGACACCCCGGTGGCAAATAATGGTACCTCAATCAACAGAAAATACTTAATTACAAAGCAAGCAACTCAAGTACACAAATTTCATTTATCAGAGCACGATAAACCTCTGATACCAAATCAAGCAGTCCTCAAAGAAATTTACAATTCAGTTTCTTATAATCAGTGCAGCATGATTCCAAAACAAACATTTTTCAAAAACAGTATCAGAGCAGCACATGGAAATCAGTATCACAACAGACTTGTCAAGATGTTGGTCACATAAGGTGGTTCATGATCCAAGATTTGCAAATATACTCTATTTTAAATCATTTGAAGAAATGTGAAAGTATTTGGATTTAATGAATCAATCACACCAGGTCATATTTCAGATTCAAGATATGTGTGAGATCCAATAAATCAATAATTTCAAATGATTTTAAACAAACATATATTCAAATCAAATAATCATGAAATAACAATGATTTTCAAAAACCATTTTAAAAAAAAATTCAAGAATTTCTCAAAACTATTTCCGACAAGCCCAAGAGAAATTTCAGGTCATTTACATCAAATTTGAAAATATTCATGATCGGGATAATTTATTTGAAATCACATGAATCAACGTAGAGTTTTGGGATATAATGAATCAGTCACACGAGATTGACAGTTTCAAAAATAAGAGGCGTGTGATATTCAAAATATCTAGAATTTCAGATGATTTCAAACAAACATATTTCAATATAATGATCATGAATAAAGATGAATTCCAAGATGTATCACTATTTCAAGCCAATCTGAAAAACAATGAAATTATCACAACTGATAAATAACAGAGTGCTGTAATGAGTATAATATTTTGAGCTTTTCTAAAATGAATTAGAATAAACTCAGAACAGCGAAGGTGTGTGAAATTTCATTAAATATTCAGATCTTCAAAAAAAATTTGAATTCAAAATAACAGTGTTCAAGATATGATAAGAATACAACAACACTGTTATGAATTCAGAAATAAACAAAATCTCAAAAAACAATCGCAGATATTTACAAAATTAAATTCAGGAAATGGAAATGATTAACACACGATGATTTTATACAAATAAAGCATATTTCAAGAAAGATCATGAATTCTGCAACTGGAAGTTTAAGAAGCACAAAATAAACAAAGAGATATGGTAGTGACCAATCAAAGAAAAAAAAAACCAGAAGAAAAATAAAATAGAAGGGGTAGAAGAAGGAGAAATAAACAAAGAAAAAAAATATTTACAAGAATGAAGTTAGAAATCATACCTGACATATGATGAGAAACAAAATTTCTAACTTATTGGACTTGGCTAAGAAACATTGAATGATTCAATGACATGAAGCAGTTTGAATTGTTTTCTCTTTTCAGCACAGTTGTTTCTCAGCCACTTCAGGTACCTAACAGTTTAGAGAATCGAGTGGTCTACCAAAATTTGTAAAACCACTCACAGTTGAATTCATACGTTTTGGTACCCAGACCTGTTTATATAACAATCCATCCGAATTTACCTTTGTACCCTTCGGAACCCAAATCTGTTTGAATTTAACGAGGTTTGTTTTATCTCCTTTTGGGATCCAGGATTGTTTAGATGAATTATTACAAAACAAATTCAAATTTTGTTTTTGAAAAAATCCTTTGGAATTAACAAAGTTCAAATTAGCAAGACGATCCTTTTCAAAGAAAGTTGAAGGATTTTTAAAATCGTTTGGGCTTCTCCTTTCAGAAAACTCAGATTTCCCAAAACCAAGTCCACTTCTATTTCCCAATGAAAATTGATTTTTCAACAACATATTTAAAGATTTCTCACCATTTGAAAATTTTGCCAGGGTTGTTTCAAGTTGTTGAATTTTAGTTTTAAGATCACCATTTTCTTTCAATAAATCTGAACAATTATTTTTAGTGATCTTACATCTTTCAAAATTAGATTTCAAAACCAAATTTTCATTTTTAAGCAGATTAATTTTGGTTTGGGACTCAGCAATCTCAGACTCAAAAAGTTTTTGTTTTTCAAACCCAAATTTCTTGGATTTTTCAATCTCGTTTTCCAGTTCTTTCAAAAACAAACCGGATTTCAACAAATTCTCCTTTTCAGCAATTTCAAGTTTGGAATATATATCAGTCTTAAAACTTTCAAGTTCCTTTTGCAAAAGATTATTCAAATTTGATAACTCAGCCTTGTTCTCATTTAAGATCAAAATTTCATTTTCAAACTTTTCAATATTTTTATTGAAATGAACAAGATTGGTTTTCAATTTCAGACAATTTTTGCAAACTGAATTTGAAGAATTTTTAAAGTATTCAAGCTGTGATTGCAAATAATCCATTTTGCTGGTCAACTCAGAATTCCTAGATTTCAGAGATTTGTTTTTAGATTTGAGTTTATCAACAAATTTAGTTAAATCAACACACATATAAACCAAATCTTCGTATGAGAAATTTTCAACTTCAGCATCTGTTGATTCTTCATCATCTGGTCCTTCTGAATTTTCATTTGTAAACCCTGTTAAACAGACTTCTGAATCTGAGTTGACTTTCTCTGATTTTGAGCTGCAGTTGTCAATTTGTCCATACTTCGTATTGAGAGCTATCCAGATTTCCTGCGCAGTTAAACAATGGGAAATCAGACTGTATTGATTATCATCAAGATGAGAATAAAGAATATGTGTAGCACGAGAATTAAAAACTTTATCTACCATATCGTACCCATTGATAACAACATCCCAACATTTAATATTAACAGATTTTAAATAAAATTCCATTCTGGATTTCCAGTTTAAAAAATCTGTTCCAGTGAAAATAGTTGGAGATGAACTGGACTGACTCTCTTTCGACTGACAACAAGGATTCACCATTTCTCTAGAGTTAATGAAATTACCAGGCTCTGATACCACTTGTTGGATCTAGAATAACCCTAGAGGGGGGTGAATAGGGTTTTTCACAGTTTTTAACTGAATTAATAACTTAACAAGATATATAATAATAAACTGATCACAGAAAATAGCAGAAAGTGAAATGCAGAAAATAAATCACACACAGATATACCCAGCTTCGGCAAAACCCTGCCTACTGCTGCATTTCTAAGGTTTCTACTAGGTGATAGAACAGTTCCCGCATACAAGACCATGTACACTCGCAAACCCCTGCTCCTATTCTAACCCTACGCTCAAACCCCTAGACTGATTCAAACCCCTGAATCAGATTTTCCCCAGATTACAAACCCGTAACCTGTAACTCAGATTTACAGACTCTGAAACTGACAGTCAACTCCTTGACTAAATCACTTAGAATTTACAGAATTCTAGAACCTGTTTGAGACGATTTAAAAACAAATTCAAACACAATACAAGAAATAAAAAGAAACCCTAGTTTAAATACAAAGTTTCCCTTATATTGTGAACTAGGGTTGGTCTAAACCCATGTTGGTCGGCCCGCTCCTCATTTCTTTTTGATCGATGCTTTGTCTCTGGAAAACTGGAAATGGCGGCTTGAGATTACAAACTAGGGTTTACAGAATTTCCCCCAAATCAAATCAATTGCGGAAAGTATTGAAGTTGTGGTTCTCTGATTGCTCCTATGCTCTGTGTTGCTTGCTCGTTTGATTTGGATATCTCTCTATCGAAACAACTGTAAGTGAATTCTGATTTGAAACTATATGCTCTCGAGTTGATTTGTGGTTTTGATCTGAAATGTTGGGTTTTTCGATTCAATTGCTTGTGGTTTTCGATCAATAGTTTGCCTGTGATGATTGGTTGAATTTATAGGGTTAGAATCGAACCCTAATTTCTCTGATTTCACTCGATAATGACTCGGCCTGAACGTCCCTGATTTTTGCGGTTATTTTGATTTAATTACCTCGGCGTTGAGATGAATTTAAATTTGTTGCCTTTATAAATTCATGAATAAATCCCTTGCGTGATTTCTCTTTTTTGACAGACTCTTGATAAAATCGGCTTTAAATTCTCTACGTGAATTTCTTGATTGAAAGTTTGTGGCCCCTTTTTGATTGTTCTCGATTAGAGCCGTGAATTTGTGATTGAATCTTCCCTTGTTTTACTTTGTATTTTTGGGATGAAAGATTGCTGTTTCCTCTTTTGAAATCTTTGATTGAATTCTGCCTTGATGGCTCGACAATGTGGAATGTCCTGCTTGAATACAATTTTGTTTGTCCTCTGGTTTGAACCCATGCATGATTTCTGGAATTAAATATTGCCAAATATGTCTCCTTTATTCCTTGAAATTGCATAACAGGCAAATTTGAAATACTGGTCGTATATTCCTCTTTATCTTTAATCCCTGATTTCTGAGTATGTTTTAAAAACTTGCCAAACAATATTCTTGCTGATTTTCTGGAAAGCAAATTTAAATGAAAATTGTTTGTTTCCAAAAAAAATCTGAAATTCGAATTTTCATATTTCTGGAAGAAAATGAAAGACTTGCCCAACCAAAAATATTGTGACTCCTGCTACTTGATAGCTTGCCAAATACTGATCCTTGATTGAATCTATTTCATGACTGTTTTGCTTGTGTGCACCATTACATCATGCTGTTTTGAGCACTGAATATTTGTTGAGCCGATCACCATGCTATACACAGATATATCCATGTATTTGCTGAATTGAAATGCACCACTTCACCATTGCACTGTATATGAAGTCTTGCTGATATGTAGTTGCTGTATGTATGTAAAAGTCTTGCCCATTTGTTTTGTTACTCCAATGTGAGCTGAAATGATCTGTTCACTTGATCATGCACCATCTACGTTTACTGGCTTGACCCTTTGCGCTTGTTGTTGCTGAATTGTATTTCTCGAACCATTTCTGCATTGAACATGTAACTCAGTTGCACAGATTTGCCATCATGTTTTACTTGTGCTTGTCCACTGTCTTGATATTCTTGTTGCTTCACCATGTATTGTAATTTCACCATTCCTTTGTGCTTCAACCAATTTACTGTGTTGACCATGCTGAATCAAACTGATTTGACTTTGTTGACTTGTACTCGGCTCCATGTGCTTGAACACTTTATGTTGGCTTTGCTTTTGTTCACATACACTATTTACATTGTCAACACCATGTAAACTGACTGATTGCATTTCATTTTGACATTGTGTCATTTCTGTGTTGGTTTTGAGTGCTACTTCACCTTTGACCACACAGCACCTGTCCATGTTTGCTGCCACCATGTATTTGAGTTGTTTTGACTTTTTGCTCGACCTTTTTTTTTTTTTTTGTTGCACTGAGTCGAGACGGTCCACTGCGGCTACTCCTCAGCTGCACACTGATTGGCGTGGCAGTGCACACGTGTATTTATACACGTGTGTATATGCAGCCATCAGAAGAGATTTCCTGTCCCTGCATTGATATATATATGTTGTCTGCCTTGTGGTATTTACAGTGTATCACTGTGAATATCACAAGCTGTCTAGACACAGATTGATGGTTTTTATAAAACAGATCAAGTCATGAAAAATGATGAGAAACACACCAGAAATCTGAGGCAAATAAAATTTTAAAAATAAAATTTATATTTGCATGTGTTCAGTTTTATTTCTATTGCAGTATACTGTGTGTGTGTGTGTTTCATGTGACAGGTAAGCAGGTGATGACTGGACTGACAGTGAAGTGCTGTGAAGACTGAAGACAGAAGACTGAGAGACAGTGTCAGTGAATGTAAATGTATATATAAAAATGTGTAACGAGTGTGAATGTTATAGTGAGGAGCTGTGTATAGAAAATTTATTGTACTGTTTATTTGTAACAACTAAATTGGTTTGAAATAAAATATTATTTTATTTGTTTGTTAAACGAACCTGTCTATACACTTCTGTTTGTATACAAGTACAAATATTCTGTGAATGTATAAATAGTGGAGTTACAAATAGTTGTACTGTTTGAATATTGAAATAAAATATTCTATTTAAATAAAATACTGTGTTAATATTTGAATTTCTGTACAGTCGTATTTTATTTAAATATAAATATTATATTCATTGCTGTGATGTATATATATAACAGTACAGTACTAAACACATTTATAATAGAAATATATTTGGTTGTTATCATCAAACAAAAATCATATAATTGTGTATACAACACCGTTATATACAACAAAGCCGTTGTGACTTAATGGGGCAGAGCGATCATAACAAAGTATTGGGTGATCGAAGTGGTGGATATCGTATGCTTTACGCACTGAGTGAGAGATGTGAGGATGGTTGCTATGTTTGATTTGTTTGCCATCACTATGACATGCACACCCCCTTCCCCGTTATCTTTACACCATTTGTTTAGTGGCACCTTATAGTGTTGTACAGTATGTAGTGCTAACTCTTTGGTTGCAGGTCCAGGTTCAGGTATGGTTTAGTATACCTGTTATTGTTCTGTTTAGCTGCTTATCGCTCATACCAGACTTTTTGTCTGACCCAGAGTTTTATGTCTCTTCTTATTACTCTGGGTGCTCTCACGAGCAGACTAGAGACAGGTTAGCTGTTGATGCATGAGTAGCTGATTCGGAGGCGGGCAGGAGGCTTCCACGTATGATATATATATATATTCTCCCTGTGTCGTTGGTGGTCACTACTTGGGCATTAGTAGTGTACCTCCCTTATCTTGCTTTTACCTTTAGAGACAGTTTGAAAAGTTGTAATAATGATGATGTGAAACATAAGCTGTATTTGGATTTTCCGCTGCTATGATAGTTTGTTTTCAGCTTATGCACTGTCTCACCTGTTTTATGTCAAGTATGTTGTTATTATACTTTGTCCCATGCGCTGTGAGACATTCTACAGGTTCTTTATTGATTCTTCGTCTTCTTCCTTTCCTTCTGACGACCGTCCCGTGTTAACTGGACATGTGTACAACGCACTTTTGGAGTAAATGTTGGTTGATGCGGGGCGGGCCGTCACATTTGGTATCAGAGCTCTAGGTTGCGTAGTTAACCTAGGAAAAGACACTAGGGAGAGATAGTACGTATATGAGAGTGTGTATTTGTGATTACTTTGGTTCTCAAAATATATATATATACCATTAGTATAGCTAAGGATGAAGTCGCACTGCACTAGCACCACTATGGAGATGGTTAATCATTTTCTCTTTACAGATTGAACGATGAGCCGATACGCAAGAGGTGCTGGTAGAGGAGCCAATAATGGGAATGTTGCTGACATGAGGGCGATGTTTACTAACCTCATGAGGGAAATGCTTAGGGATGTGCAGGGGGCAGCTCCCAATGCCGGTAAAGGTGGTGGTCCAATAGTGCAGGCGCCCAGGGCCGATTTCGCCAAGTTGTGCAAGGATTACACTAACCTTGGTGGGAAGCCGTTCCACGGAACGGAGTCGGCCACGGATGTTCAGGATTGGTTGGATAGCTATGATCGTATCTTCGACGACTTGGGTATTGAGGATGCGATGAAGAGAAGGCTAGCGTCTCGTCAGCTACAAGGGCAAGCGATGAATTGGTGGAATGCTATTAAGACAGCCACTCCAGAGGATCAGGTTACTTGGGATCAGTTTAAGGCTCGCTTTAGCGACAAGTTTACCCCAGCTGCTCAGAAGTCGGAATTGTTTAGGAAGTTCATGGAGCTTAAACAGAATGGTAGGGCAGTCTCGGACTATATTGCTGAGTTCGACACCTTGTCGAAGTACGGATTATCCCTTATCGATACTCCTGAGAAGAAGAATGAGAAGTTCATTACTGGTTTGGATGGATACTTGGGGGAAAGATTTATCAACCACATTGATAAGACTTTTGAATCGATTGTGGGGAAAGCTTTGAGATCAGAGAGTCTTTACACTAAGTCAAAGACTGAGGTTTCATCTGCAGAAGGGCTGAAGCCGCAAGCAGGCGGTGGAGGCAAGAATAACACTCAGAACAAGAGGAAGCAGAACCAAACTAAGGATGGCCAGAAAAAGAGCAAGAAAGATGTTGAGTGCTTCAGTTGTGGTAAGAAGGGCCATTATGCCAAAGAGTGTCGGGCCAAGCCAGCGGATAGGAAGTGCTACAACCGTGGCCAAGTGGGACATCTTAAGGATAAATGTCCACAACCTCTTAAGGAGAAGCAGATTGTGAAAGCATATACTATCGGTGCTATTCCTTCTTCGTCGAATGCCCCAACTGCGGCGGAGAAAGGAAAGCATGTCATCATTCAAGGTATGCTTTCTATTCATGATGTACCTGTTCAAGTTTTGTTTGATACTGGGGCTTCCCGTTCCTTCATATCTAGTGACCTGGTAGATAGGTTGGGACTGGAACCCGAGATAGTCGATAGACTGTTGGTTGTGACGAACCCGATTGGTGGTTTGACTAACCTTAGTATGATTTGCCAAAATTTGGTCTTATCGAGTCATGGATGTATGTTTGTTTGTGATTGCTTTGTTTTGGGCTTTACTAGGTATGGCATTATATTGGGGGTCGATTGGCTCCAAAGATACGGGGTGGTGGTAGACTGTGAGGGCTTTTTGGTGACAGTTAGGGCAGATGATGGGCGGGGGGTAGTGTTTGGTAGTCTACCTAGTGATGGGGTAATGGCTAGTTTTATAAATTCCCTCGACATTCTGCATGATGAGTTGTCAGATGTGCCCGTGGTTGGCCAGTATCTGAACGTCTTCGAGGAGGTGACCGGACTTCCACCACACCGAGAGATTGAGTTCCGTATTGATTTAGTGAAAGATGTCAGACCTATAGTGATGCCACTTCGTCGTATGGCACCAAGGGAGCAGCGAGAGCTCGGGGTGCAAGTAAGCGATCTTTTGAAGAAGGGGTTTATTATAAGAAGTGTCTCCAAGTGGGGAGCACCAGTTGTGTTTTCCACTAAGGCAGATGGTTCCCTTCGTTTGTGTGTGGACTATCGCGAGTTGAATAAGGTGACGAGGAAGAATAAGTATCCTCTACCGCGGATAGATGATTTGTTTGATCAACTGGAAGGAGCAAGATTGTTCTCCCAGTTGGACCTCGCGACAGGATTTCATCAGCTCCGAGTAGCGGCTGAGAGTGTTCTGAAAACGGCATTTAGGACGCCGTCTGGATTCTATGAGTGGTTGGTCATGCCATTTGGGTAGACCAATGCACCAGCTTACTTCGTGGATCTTATGAATCGGGTATTCAGAGATCAGTTGAATAAGTTTGTTCTTGTGTTCGTAGACGACATCCTTGTTTACTCGAGGACAATGGAAGAACACAAGGGACATTTGAGGGTAGTGATGGAGGTGTTGAGAAAACACCAATTGAAAGCGAAATTTTCTAAGTGTCACTTCTGGAGGAGGGAAGTGAGATTCTTGGGCCATGTTGTTTCAGAGAATGGTATTGCCGTGGACCCTGCGAAGGTGGCTACAATACAGGATTGGTCTATGCCCAAGAATGCAACAGACGTAAGAAGCTTCTTGGGGTTAGCTGGATATTATCGTAAGTTTATCCAGGACTTCTCCAAGATAGCAGCACCGTTGACTCAGTTGACTAAGAAGAATCAAGCCTTCGTCTAGGACGGAATGTGTGAGAATGCATTCAAGAGTCTAAAAGAAAAGTTGACGCGTGCGCCATTATTAGTCATTCCTAAAGGGAATGAAGAGATGCCGGTATACACGGATGCTTGTGGTACCGGACTAGGTGTTGTATTGATGGAAGGAGGTAGGGTTGTAGCTTATGCTAGTCAGCAACTAAAGCCGCATGAGAAAAAGTATCCTACCCATGATTTGGAATTGGCAGCGATCGTGTTTGCATTGAAGATGTGGAGACATTATCTCTTGGGAGAAAGATTCGAGTTGTTTACCGATCATAAATCGTTAAAGTATCTTTTCTCTGAAATGGATCTAAATCTCCGACTACAAAGGTGGTTAGAATTCTTAGCTTCCTATGATTTTGATATCGCATATAGACCTGGGAAAGGCAATGCGGTTGAAACACCCCACCTCCGTTAGGGTCACTCTCAAAGGGAATGCCCTAATTTTGGTGGAGGTTTATAAGTACAAGTCACAGATATACAAGACAGATATAAGAACACATATTTGTAAACAGCGGAAGAACAACAAACTTTATTTCATAAAGTCAAATACGTGTTACAACAACATCCTTTCCAAAAACATAACATAACACTTCATAATCTGTCTTGAGTACATTATTTTTAAAGAAGCACAAATAAAACATAGACGAACTGCCAAAGCCCCATAGTGGATTGTCCAAAGCCATAGTTCAAAACAGGAAAGTCCAAGCAATACATTTCTCTTCTTCAAGCTGGATGTTGAGGTAGGTCAAGCTGCTGTGTTCCCTCCCTGAGGACCTGGGGGGGGGGGGAAACGGAAGAAAGAAGACGAAAGAAAAATAGAGTCAGACATAAAGCCTGAGTAAGTCTAGTACTACTTTGTCTATGAATAAAGAACTGGGTATGATAAGTAAAAACAAGAAGTGGGCAAACACCATAACTTAGTTAAGTTGTCTAGGGTCGAATATACTATCGTACCCCATGTTGATCTCTGAACCCATATAAACTAGTTTCCAATTTGCACCCCATAATCAGGGTGATGTGATACATTCTATGATGATCGGCTCCTACTCGCATAGTTACATGTGTCTTACGGCCCCCGATGTCTGTAGTTACCTATGCTGGTCCCACCATGGGGTGTATCA
>JASFAX010001834.1:0-48600 GCA_030737875.1 Allium sativum
AAAAGGGTGAAGAAGGAGAAGAAAGAATAAATAAAAATTTGAAATAAACCCCTTTTTGTAGTGTCCAAATGGTTGTAACGTTTCTGAAACGTTTCGTATAGTGAAAAGACAATACCTTTGAAAATTGAATTTATAACAGTTATATGTCGACATGCTCATATGTGTATGTCGATAAATGTAGTGCATTTTATTTTTTAAAACCTTTTTTAAAGTGTTTAAACTAATATATATATATATATTCTAGAAATTCTTGAATCAAAACTAACGTTTCAAATGAAGTTTCTAAAGTATAAAAACATATAAACACATAGTGATATATAATATAAACATATTTATAAAATTATATGATTAAAAACTATAAAACTATATATATATATAAACATATTATTATAAAACTTTGAACTTTATAAATATATATATTTGAAATCATTTAGAAAAGTAGTTTGAAATATTTTGAAATCAGAACTTAATTTCTGAAAACAGAATTTGAATTTTGAAAACAGAATTTGAAAATGGAGCATTATTTAGAGTCTTACATATAAACTATACTTAATTACTATATTTTCTTGAGCTTTTGAAATCTTGATATCTTAATTCTCATGAGTCTTGAATCTCTCGGAACTCTAAAACTGTACAGTCTTTAGTATTAAATCCTGTATACAAATCCTACATATATATTTTATGTATATTCTGGATAAAGATATTAGTATATATTTTATAGTCAATTAATAATGATAATTGAAATAAGGTTGTTGTCATCAAAACTTCGTTCTCCAACACTCAGTCCATTAACTTATTGAGTCCAGCAAATGATATTAAAAAGAAGAGCGGCTGCAAGCATTTCTTTGTATTCGGTCTTCACTTCATTTATCAAACCTCTCAAATTAGGATATAAACGAGTCGGACTGGACCAGACAGAGGTGTGTCCTAGTCCTGTCCTATAAGTTTTCCGACGGACACAGATCGAACAAGCATTAAGTTCAGATGTTGTTCGTATGAGCTGGACAACATATGGAAAACGTTCGAACGACAGAAAAACATCGAACATTTCAGAGATGGTGGTGTGTCCTAGTCCTATCCTGTAAAAGTATCGTATAGATATGGACCAAACACCTTATAGACTCGTACAGAGCCGGACAACGGATTGTCTTGTTTGTTATATAGCCCTACTCTCAATAGCTGGTAGCCTTAAGTCATAAAAGAGGTTGGTGTTGCAGAGGAAATAGATGTTTAGCCTCCATTGCACAGTTGATATATTTGTTTCCAGCAGTAATAGGAAATGCTTATATTTTGAGTTATTTCCACGTCCTCCTCCTTTCACTATTAATTTGGAAGTTATTAAGGGCGTTACAAAGAGGCAAATGCTATGTCAACAGAAGTTAAATAAATTAAGAAACAAATACAGTCGCCTCTACAATTGATTAGGGAAAAAAGAAAAAGAGAAGGTTAGACTTAGGGCCCTAAAATCAAACAATATACACAAAAACTCATTCTCAAATAAGATTGTAAATTAGGTACTTATAATTTAATTACTGAATAATTACATAACATTATGTAACTGTTTGATGAATAATTGCACATATTTACGCAATTATGTTAAAAAGTTGCATAAATGTCTGCAATTTTTCTATAAAAAATTGCTGGTATTTCCAAAAAAAAATTGGTGAATAATTATAGAAATTTTCGCAAATTTTAGTTAAATGACTGCGGAAATTTCTGCAATTTTTAGATATAATTACGCAAATGCCTGCAACTATCCACTGGATAATTACATAAATTTATATAATTATTAGTTTACTTGATTGAAGGGACCTAATTTACATACCTTTTTTTGCATGGTTGTTTTCACTATTTTGAAACATAATACAGACTATAAATTTTATATTCGATTATGAAAACTTCCTTCATGTGGTTCTATAGTCATCATATGTCGTTCACTTTATTACAATACTTAAACGTTAATTTAACATGATAATACAAGTACATTTTAATTTTAATTTATTACACCGCTGCTCATTCATTGCCGCTGTTATGTGTTACATGTTCTGTTTGAGCTCATTCAACTCTGTTTGAAACATATGATTCGTGAACTGAACTTTTATCAACTCAGTTAGTCCATGTTATAACATGGGTCAAATATGCGGATGGTATGTAGTTCATTGATGAACTGACAGAGTTTGAAATATGTATACTATAATAACTTAAAGTTTAATTCTAGCAAACGATTTAATAAACATTAGTAATAGATGAAATTACAAGCAGTAATAGATTTATATCAAAACCAACGCGATACGAACCAAGAAAAGGTATATTTAAATACTCATATATAGTGCCTTCTGTAACGGATATATGTGGCTTCTTTTTATACACTATTCATCATGCTACTTTACCTTGTGAATCCATGGATGGAAGAAGACCTTACTTCTAATGGACATCTTTTCTGCACTTACTCTTTTTGATCTTCTAGTTCCACTATTCTTTGACACTATTCTTTTTTGATCTTCTAATGGACATCTAAGTGTAAGCCAACTTTGATGTGCTTGGTTCTAGGGTGTTGTATCGAGTTGACTAATAGTGAAAGAGTGCTCGAGTTGTCACATCAGATGACCCGCATCCTCGATAGTTCAAACCCTAATTCTTAATTAGGGTTTCCATCCAAATCAACTCTACCGTGGTGCAGGTAATGGAGATGGTAGATCATTTTTTGGTGCACCACAGAATTAGGTTTGATCCGAGGTATATGCAGTAACCAGAGATCGATCTTCGGTCATCTGGATCCCAATCTGCATCATTGTAAGCCTCTATATTTACGCTTTTTCAGTACTTGACTGACTGACCATAATGTTGTGTTTCCTTCAAGTACCATAGAATACGTTTAACGGCCTTTCAATGTTCACTTATTGGGTTTTGCATGTGTTGACACACTTTATTAACACTATAGCATATTTCAAGTCTTGTAATGGTCACGTATTATAGGACTCCCACTGTGTTTTTATATTACTTTATGTTAATGATTTCCCCTTTGTATTTTGATAGTTGCAAATTGCTAACCATGTGTGTACATAGTGACTTGGCCTGATCCATTTTTGTCCACATCAGTATTTCTTGTATGTATTTCTTCTGAGATAAAAATAGTTCAGTGTTGGACTTTCTCTCAATTTGTATGTCTAAAAAAAATCTAGTTCTCCCAAGTCTTTGATAGTAAAAAGTTGATCTAAGCGTTGCACTACTTTATTAATTTCACTTTGATGATCCCTTATAATTAATATGTCATCCATGTAGATCAAGATGTGTATGGTGGATTATTTGTCAGTTTTTATATAGAGAGAGAATTATAAATTTAGTTGCATGAAACCCCATTCTGATTAGAGTGACATTAATCCTGGCATACCATGCTCTTCACGCTTGTTTTAACTCATATATGGCCTTATGAAGTCTATATACTTTTCCTTTGTTGAGATTAGCTTCATACTCTTTTGGCTGCTGCATGTACATTTCCTCTTATAGTTCATCATTTAAGAATGCATTGTTTACGTCAAGTTGTCTTATCCTCAATTATTTATGTAGTACAATAGAGAATATAATTCGAATAGTGATGGTCTTTACAACACATAAGAAGGTCTCATTCAAATCGAACACATATCATTGTCAGAAATTTTCAAAACTTACTTGGGGTATGGGTTTGTTTTGAAGAAGGAAGAAAGAAAGGAAGAAGGAAGGGTGTGGGGATTAGTCCCACATCATGAAAGTAAAAAAATTATTTCAAGGTACTTAATGCTTTCTCATGAAGGTGTTGGGGCATTGGGGATCCCACATGTTTGCTTCATTGTGAGGAGGGAGACCATGCATCTACATCACATGCGCGCGCCGCCGCTGTCCGTTTGATCTTACTCGGCCGGGTACTGGTGCAAGTCTCGGGTCCGATAACAATATTTTTGGATAGAATTTATAAACGGTAATGGGCCTAATTTTGGCCTATTACAGACCCGAATGAAATTCAAACTAGGCAGGTTTTCCGAACGTTTAGAAACGAAGGGGTGCGACTATTCGTAAAGTTTCTGGACTATTGGAAACGAAGGGACACAGATGTTTGCAACGTTTTCTAAACGTTGCTAATGAAGGATGTGTTGTTTAATTTTAGAAACAGTTATGACTGTTCCAAACGGTCGTGATAGTTCATGAATAATTGCGCTCTCCCGTTGCCTAAATACCAACGCTGGAAAGTGTTCCAAATCACTTTTTTCTGATTGCATCTTTTTCTTCCTTAAGATCTACACGATTCCATTTGTAACACCATGAAAGTGTTGCAAATTTTCGAATTTGCAACGCTTGTATAGTGTTGCAGATTCCTTTCTCTTCCTACTCTTCTTTCGATACTTCTCTTGCATCATCAGATATTATATTCTAGAGTGTTCTTGCTCCGATCAAAGTCGTATAAATTTTGAATCTGATTATGTTGTTCTAAGGATTTATTGAGTCCTAAAAGTTGATAGTTCGATAACCCATTTGTAACTGTTGGGTTGAACTATAGTCTGAAAGAATCTATTACATAGATCCTCAAATCTGAACTATGACAATCATCTTCCTCCAATAGTCTCAAATCACATATTTTCTCAACAAATTTTCAGGCAATATTTCAACCATGGAAGGTTTGAGCGCACTACAAGTGATGAATTAGCATTTGACTTGTTTGGAGCGATTTGATGGCGATTAGTTCACTCGTTAGCCAGAGACAATGAAGTTATTTCTGATCACAGTCAAATTGTTTTACATATTGGAAGACGGATTGGAAGTGATACCAAAGGAAACTGAAAAGGATGATGTCGCCCTAAAGGCGAAACATGCAAAGCACAAAGAGGATGATTTTTTATGCAGAGGGCACATCCTGAATACATTGTCTTCCCTAGTCAACAACACTCATAGGACCTTGAAAACTGCAAAGGCGCTTTGGATTAGATTGGAGAGTAAGCATCGCATATCCATGGAAAATAATAAAAAAATTCTTATTTGTAATTTTATGCATTTCAAAATGGTCGCTAACAAGTCCATAGTTGGACAAGTGAGTGAAATCCTACTGTTGGTGAATCAACTTAAAGATGGCGGAACTGATCTCCCTAAATCTTTTGTTGTTTGAGTTATTATTTCGAGAAACTCGAATTCTTGGATTGATTACAAGAAAAAAAACTAAAACATGCAGAAATGGATTATGATTTAGACGGTTTACAACGTCATCTTCATGTTGGATCCCGCTTTATAGCGTTTTATTATGACAACTATGCATGTACGTATATGTTATTATCGACAAACTCTGTTTTGCAGGAAGAAATCCAACAACAGACTCAAGAACTCAAATTGAAGATTATATTTGTTTAAAGTCTATGAGTATTAGTATATATTGTTAAAATCTTCCTTGGTGATACACACATGAACATTTTAATATATAAGATTGTATTTATAAAACATGCACAAGGCATAGGCTTGTAATAGCAAACAAACGTCTGAAATTTTCATTTCAAATGTCTGTTTTCTTAAATAGAATTAATTTTATCATAATATATAAATGTCTGATCTGAATTTTTCAAACATCTGATCTGAATTTTGTAGACGTCCGTTTATGCCCCTAAATGGCCTATTTCCTTGTTGTTTGAATATTTATTTAAAAATAGACTTCTGAATTTTCAATTCATACATCTGAATACAATGGATGCAACTATTTAGCGAAGAGTCACAACTTTTAATTCATTTCTACTCGTTCAATTTCTTCATGAATGATTGCAACCACTTGTATATTATAAATAGTGTCTCAATCAAATGTTTTCTTCACTGAATCTCATTGTGATTCTTTCTATCTTATCTATGGCAATCATATTCACAAGAGTTTATATTTCTAGGATTTCGAATATTTTCAGTCTTTCATATTCTTTCATGAACTACACTATTATCATCAAGGAAAGATTATAGGAAGGGTGTACATTAATTTGACATACCAACGTTATTTAGAACACAAGTTGTCATCAAACTTTGTATTATCGAAAGTCCTCTTCAGCAGTTGAGGAAAGAAATTTTGTTCAGTTGTTCGGGTAGTTGTAAATCTATTCCTCCGGGTTAGTGAGGATTGTTTGTAGTGAAATTCCAGAAGGGAGCATGGGACTGGACGTAGAGCGAAGGTTCGAACCAATATAAAATCTTGGTATCACTTTAAGTTACTGCTAATAATCTGTTGTCTACACATTACCTAGCTTATACTCCGTACTATACGATTCTACCGCTACACAGACTCTTTCAATTGGTATCAGAGCAACCATAACACCGTTATTCGATATATTGATATTATGGAGAATAACACACGTACCAGCACAACTACTGCCGATAGCTCTATTTTTGTTGAAGGACAATCTACCCAAAGACCTCCACCATAGTTACGAGGCAATAAGAATGAGAATCTATATGCAAGCAACTAGCTTTGACGCTTAGAATGAAACTCAAATGCAATTCAATGCACCTACAACTAATTACTCTTCATGGACAACCAATCATAAAAATGAAGCAAGTGAAAATCCCAAAGCTATGAATATGCTATTCTGTGCTTTGTATAGAAATGAATTTAATTGTATTAGCTTCTATACAGCCTCACACCAGATATGGGAAACACTTAGTACCATTCGCGAGGGAACAAACAAGGTCAAATAGACGAAATTCTCAATGCTCAAAAACCAACTCCAGAATTTCAAAATGAATCTATAAAAGACATGTACTCTAGATTTCAAAACATTCTTCTTGCTCTTGTAGGTTTAGGAGAAAAATATAGTGAATTTGATATTGTTTCGAAGGTGTTAAACTCCTTAACCGATGAACGGGAGAGAAAGCCTTTAGCTATTGGGGAAGCCAATGTGTGAAACCCCACGTCCGTTAATGTCACTCTTTAATAGAATGCATTAAGATCCATGAAGCGTTATAGGTAAACAAAAACATAAACATCACAAGACAAATATAAAATAGCAGCGGAAATTTAAAACTTTATTTTCTAATAGAAAACATCGTGGTCCAAAATACAATTACAACATCAGTCTGAAATACTGAAAACCAACTACATCAAATAAAAGTATCTGCCTTGTACTAAAACCATCAGAGTACAGTAATATAAAATCATTTTCCCCAAAAAGAAATATAACATAGTGGATAAGTAATCGAAGCGGTACATCTAAGTAATATCCAAAATCCAAGCTAAACAGTGTGAGAATCCTAATCAAGCCTGAGCGTTTCCATCCTGAGAAACTAGGGGAAGGAAGAGAGAGAAAAGAAAACAAAATGGGTCAGCCATAAAGTCTGGCATGTCCAGTTACTTTTAGCATATAAATTAATAAAAGCATCGTGACAGGCATATAAACTGAATGAGAGATAGCAATGTCATATGGTAGGTAAAATAGACTGAACATGATAAGTAGAATAAACTGATCAAATAACGCTTTGCAAATTCTTTTCTCTACACCAGTACTAGTATAACAGAAACAGAATGATCCCAACAGAAACATAATGGTAGACTTAGGTGTACTTCTAGTGATGGGTTTTACCCTCAGATGATAATAACAGGCACCCTAAAAGAAATAATGGGTGTTAAGCACAACGATAATAACGGGCACTTAAACAGACATGACTAGAAGTACCCTAATTACTACCCCCAATCGATCGACTCCCTATCCCATAAATACCCTGTGTCGGCCCCACAGTAGGATGTATCACTTCCTAAAGTGGCAACCCCCGATAGACACAACCATATTTACTAGTGTTACGTCTTATTTTTCAAAGCAAGTCGGACCCAAGGACACATATGACTTCGTTGGAACGCGCCATTATAACACCTCCACCTGTATGAACCTCTTATAATCAGCTCAATAAGCGTGCCCATGATCCCTACCTAGTTCGGGGTCCCCTCTATGATACGAGAATGGGTTACTGACTGATACAGGTCACATTCAACAGATGACACAAGCCACCCCCTGGGGTTGTATCCCCAAATTCTAGGATTTTGATAGGTTATGCCTAACATATTTATAAGCCCGCATAACCCCAACATATAAAATAGATTAAGTTTATCAGGTTCGTATGACCCCCCACATATTTGATACATTTATTTAACCCCCTCCGATTCAAATAGGTTTACCTAACCTCTACATTATTTACAAGATTCATAAACACCCAAAGATTTGAACAGGTTAAGTATTACAGTTTCATTACATGTTTTACTTAATATAATTATTAAGCCTACAGATTTTACATGCCTCAATTCTCATGTCATAATTCACAGTATAAGATATACCCTAGGTAATAGTCATATATCACAGTATAGGTTTGGCCCCCAAATCCCCGTCATGATTTATAATACAATATATTCCCCAATTTAACTTTCCCAACCATTCCCCGTTTCATTCGTTCGCATTCTTTCAGCGACGGGCCTAGGCTCGAAGGTAGCTTGGCTATAAAAATAAAAAGGGAAAGAGGGAGAGAAGAGAACAGAAATAGGCATAATAACAGAATAGGCATATGATAGCAGAAGTAGGCAAATTAGCAATAGGCATATAAGAACTGAATAGTAGATCAGGTGTACATATAATAACAGATCTGTTTAGATATAATTGGTTTCTTAGCAGGCATAGGTTTAGATCCATATTTATAAACAAGTCAGTATTACTTGTTAAATGTTTATATCCAAAAATAACATGAACTCACAGAGACTGGATCTAAAGAACTGAGAAAAGAATGTTGATGTTGTAGCAGAGATTATTGTATACACGTAAGTAGCTGTTGCAGAAGAATACATTAATTCAATCCATGTTGGGGCAACATCTTGTTGTCTCCATTATTTTTAGGTGAATTAAACAACAGAAATGCTATCCTATTTGTAGCCTACAGCCAATGAATCCCATTCATAAACAAGTCTAGGTTCAAGGTACGAATCTGGATGGATCTAGGGTGGGTCGACACCTGCTTGTGTAGTTCGACCATAGGGTCGACTCCATGGGGGAATGGGTCGACCCCCAATAGGTCGAATTCCCGCCTGCCTTCCCGCTCTTCGATTTTAATTTATTTTGAATTCCGAATTGATTAGCTTATATATATATATATATATATATATGTATGTATACGTATACAAACTTCTAAGCTTAATAACTTTCTCATACGATATCCGTTTTATACAAACTCGAAGTCTATCTTAAGCAGAATTCCGAGACGAATGCAATGGTAGTCCATTTTACTTAATTCCCAATATTTATTAAGTATTCTTAATTTTCTCATTATAGTGTCTTTAAAATTACGGGGTGTTTCATTCTTCCCTACTTGAAGGAATTCGTCCCCGAAATCTCTAAGCCGAGAAGAATGTTTATCCTAACAACCACAACCATCTATTCATTCATCAATCACAGGCATCCATTATCCTTAAAAGGTTTCTAATGCTTATATGAACATATGAAAAAGTGTGTGTATATGTCCTTATATTAATGCAAGGCAGTCTACTGATTCAGTTGACCTACTTAATGCAATTTATGTACGTGCTATGTTACCAAAATGTATGCAAACAATCCTACTACAGCATGTAAATTCTATATGTGTGAACAATCATTCATCCAAATGCAACATCCATATGATGATACAACCATTTTCATCCATAAAAATTTAAAATGCACACACATCCATATGCAATATGTAAGTGATTGAGCCGATCTAGTGCCTAATGTGTGTGTGTTTATGCATCCACTGGCAATCACTAGCAAAAACCTGCATCCACTTGCATTCATCAAACATAACATGTCTCAAACACATGTTTACACCCATTGGCTTTCTACCTAAAGGTCCAAGATATGATCAATAAGATACATAGAATGACATAAACAAGTACAAATAAAAGCTTGTAAAAAGAAGTTAAGGCATACCCTTGAAAAGAAAAGGGACGAAGAGAAGTTCTTGTCCCCAGTCTCCATAGTTGCATCTTTGCGGTCTTCCCCCCACTGGACTTTCATCAACTTGACCTCTCGGTTGTGTAACTTCTTAAACACTGATCCTAGAATACTGGCAGGAACTCATCTAACTGTCACTTTCCGTTCTACTTCTACTTCCTCCACTCAGCTCAACAAACTCTGTTGTATTGTGCAGACACTTTCGCAAATGAGAGACATGGAAAACATCATGAACGCCCGCCAATCTCTCCTGTAGTCTCACCCTATAGGTCATCTAACCAATCCTCTCTACTATGGGAAATGGTCCTACGAATCTTGGTGCCAGTTTCCCTCCAGACCCAAAGCGAACACATTCCTTAAAGGTGACACTTTGATGAAAACCATGTCTCCCACCTCAAACTCAATATCAGTCCTTCTCTTATTTACATACAACTTCTGCATGTCCTGAGCTGTCTTCATGCGCCTGCAGATGAGATCAATCTTCGTTGAAGTTTCTCTAACCATCTCAAGTCCAAGTAGAATCCTTTCCGTAGACTCCCACCAACAGGTCAGTGATCTAAAAGGTCATCCGTACAGTGCCTCGAAGGGAGCCATGCCAATACCAGCCTGATAACTGTTGTTGTAGGTGAACTCAACCAATGGAAGATGCTCCTCCCAATTCCCTCTGAAGTCTAGGATTCACAGCCTCAAAAGATCCTCCAGAACTCTATTCACTCTCTCAGTCTGCCCATCTATCTGAGGGTGATATGCAGTTCTCAAACATAACTGTGTACCTAGTGCCTCTTGTAGGCTCTTCCGGAACTCACTATTAAGGATGGGGTTATGATTGGTCACTATGCTAGAAGGTACTCCGTGTTGACGGACTATCTCATGAAGAAAAACTGATGCCAACCATGCCGCAATTCTCTTACTCTTAGCAGGAATAAAATGAGAGCTCTTAGTAAGCCGTTTTATTAAAATCTAGATGCTGGTGTTGCCTTTCCTTGATCTAGGCCAACCATCGATGAAATCCATATAGATGCTCTCCCACTTCCATTATGGGACCTCCAAAGAATGAATTAAACCGCCAGACTTCCTTTGCTCAGCTTTGACTTGCTGGCAAACTAAACATCGAGAGACAAACTCCAGTACATCTTTCTTCATCCCAACCCAAAAGAAAACTCTCTTCGTATAACTATACATCTTGTCTCCACCTGGATGGATTGTCATCCTAGAATGATGAGCTTCCTTAAGGATTGTCTTCAGCAAACTTCCAACACGGGGAACATACAACCTTTCATCCAGTCGCAACCACCATCTATCATTTGTAGAATATCTACTAAGGTGACCAGAAGCTTCCTCTTTGCTAAGCCTATCCAAGATGTCTGCTATCTGTGGGTCCTCTCGATGCGAAGATCCTATCTGATCCATAAGAGTAGGCTGCATTTCTAAGGATGCCAACAAACCGGGTGCAGGATCGTAGAAGGCCTAACATCAAAAGTTGATATGTACTCCAAGCTCCTCCGCTCTACAAATAGAGGAATCAAAGTCATCCTCTGCCCACTCAATGCATCAGCCATTACATTACACTTTCCAAGGGTATAAGCAATCTCAAAGTCATAGGATGCTAGAAACTCCATCCATCTCTGTTGTCTCTAATTGATATCCCTCTATGAGAAAAAATATTTGCGAGATTTGTGGTCCGTAAACAACTAAACCTCTCTCCAAGCAGATAATGTCGCCAACTCTTAAGCACAAATATGATAGAAGCTAATTCCAAATCGTAGCTAGGGTACTTCTTCTCATGGACTCTCAGTTGTCTACTACCATAGCATACTACCCTTCCCTCTTGCATCAAGACGTTACCAAGCCCTGTATCATATGCATCCGTGTACATCGTGAACATCTTGTGTCCATCCGTTAATGTCAAAACTGGGGCTGTTGTTAGAGCCCTCTTCAATCGCTGAAAAGCATCCTCATAGTCTATATCCCAAGAAAATTTCAAATTCTTCTTTGTCAGTCTGGTGAGTGGGGCTGATATATTTGCGAAGTCTTTACTAAACTTCCTGTAATAGCCCGTTAAACCAAGAAAACTCCTCACCTCCATTGCATTCATTGGAATCTTCCAATCTTGAACTACAACTACTTACGCGTAATCCACTGCTATCTCATCCTTGGAGACCACATGCCCTAGAAATCTCACTTCCTTCCTCCAGAAATGACATTTGGGAAATTTCGCCTTAAGCTAGTGCACTCGGAGAGTCTTCAAAACCTCCCCTAAATGTAGGGCATGCTCTTCCTTGCTCTTCGAGAAGATCAAAATGTCATACACAAAGACCACAATGAAATTATTTAGAAATTCTCGGAACGCCCTACTCATCAGATCCACAAAATACGCGGGTGCATTCGACAGCCCAAAAGGCATGACTAGCCACTCGAAGAAACCATTTGGAATTCTGAAAGCAATCTTGTATATACTGTCTTCGACCTATAACACCCCGTAATTCTATAACATTAAGCTTCACAAATAAAAGTACACTTAATTCTAAATGGAAGAATTAAAGGAAACGGGTTACGCCATTGCGTTCGTCTTGAAATTGTGCTTGAGAAAGAGTCCGTGTTTTCGTAAATCGGACTCCGTATGAAGGATTATGGCCTCCGGAAGTTTCAGAATTCGATTTAAAATTCAAACACCCCGAGAACAAGTTCAAAATTCAAAACTAGACCAGAATTGGGTTGGGCGGGAATTTTTCCGCCCAGGACCCAGGTCGACCAGGGGGTCGACCTGGGTGTCGACCTGGATACCCAGGTCGACTATGTAGTCGACCTGGGGATCGACCTACAGGTCGACCTAACCTGCTTGGTCTGGTCCTGGCTCGATTTCTGGGGCTTGGCTGTGTCACTAGGGCTGATTTGTCACTTTCTGATTGGCTCCTCTTGGTGTGTATGGTCCGGATTCACTCTACGATCATCTGACGGCTCAAATCAATCTGAAATTCTATAAACACAACCCAACACTCAACCTAAATTCACACAAATAAAATAGAGCTAGAGTCGTCATGCTGCTGGAAGGAAGCCAAGAATAGCCTCCACTTGAAGAAAGCTTAGAGACGAACAAATCTAATTCAAAACTAAAAATCAAAGCAACGTTTATCTACCCAAAGAAAAGCATCTCAATTCTAGAACTCAGAATCCAGAATTCAGGTTCGTCGTTTGTTGTAAGCCAGTCACTTTTTAGATTTGAACGTCTAGATCTATTTGTGGCATAAAATTAAATGAATACAAGAATATGCCTACTCCTTTTATTTGAATTGGTGCTTGTTTATGCCTTTGGATCTAATTAAGAACTATTGTGATTAATTACCGATGAGACTGTGCCTATGCCTATGACGTTGAAACTATTGTTAATGGCCTAAGACTATGACTATGAACATAAGATTATTGCCTATGACTATGAACATAAGACTATTCTTATGCCTATGACTGTGAACATAAGACTATGCCTATGCCTATGACTGTGAACATAAGACTATGTCTATGCCTATGACTGTGAACATAAGACTATTGCCTATGACAAGGACCATTGTGGCTAATCACCTATGATTCATGACTATGAGATTATTGCCTAAGATTATGACTATGAAAATGGATCTAAGCTTGATTTTCTATTTAGACCTATTCTTAATTATCCTTGGATCTTGATTTTGGGAATTTTTCTATTAAGTTAGGTCTATCCATGTTCTTGATCCTAGATTATCATTCAAACCTTTTCATCTTCATAATGTTATCAGATCTATGCCTGCGATGTTTTAGTCAATTTATTCAGTATATTTATTAGATCTATAAGTCGTAAATTTGGGATTATCATCTTATGTATGTTCTTATGCCTATCTTTTCATGGTATTCTTGTTTATTCCCTTTTACCTACGAATCTAGATTTACCTATAGTCTAGACTGAATCACGATTACGCAAACGATGGGAATACGATTTGGGCAGAACATGAAACTAACATGAATGTGATTGGAAATTTGGAAGATTGGTATAACATGAAATTTATATAATTTGGCATAATAAATATGTTGGCATGATCTGAGTTGGCTATAATAGTGAGTAATTTGCATGCATTGGGCGTAAACGGTAAATTGACCGCAAAACATGTAGTTGGCATGTGAATCTAGTTTTGGCATAAATTGTAAACTAGAATATTAAATCTAGTTCTAGTAGGAATTGTAAAAATTGGATATTTAATCTAGATTGGGTCAAAAATGTAAATAGGAACATTAAGTCTAGATTAGGCTTAACTACTTATTTGGAACGCCAAATATATGGCATAGTGATTTTGGACATGATTATTATGGCGAGTTTGGGAAGGTGGGTTATAGCCTATTCTGATTAATAACTTGAAATTACATGTAACTGTCATGTTTAACATAATCATGGTTAGTGACAATTAATTTGGTAAAATCTTATAAACACGATTTAGAGGGAAAGTGGGCCATAATAGTAATTGTTGACAATGTACAATAGAAGAGTAATTATGGCATAAGTAAATTAGGAATTTGTCCTAAATGAGAAATGTGTACATTGTAGAAAATACGAATATGCCTAACCCGAGGTTAGATTGAGTTACGGTATAAGACTGCCCGGAACCGCCCGGCAAATCCAGCAACCGTAACAATACCTATCTAATGTGGGTGGTTAGAGCATTGAGCCCAAAAGGACCCGAGGTTAGACTGAGTTGCGGTGTAAATCTGCTCGGAACTGACAGACACATCAAGTGACTACAACAATATCTATCTAATGTGAGTGGTTGGTGCTTTAAATGAATAATTTAAAGCTAAGAAACAGTTAAGCTAGGATGGTAAGGTTAAGTCCATAGGAACAATTAACCAACTTAACATGTTAACAAGACAAGACTTATAAGGGGTTAAATAACCGTTATAACATGTTGACTAGACAAGTGGGTAAGGTTAAGGAAAGGTTTAACCGTTATAACATGTTAACTAGACTAGAAGGTGGGGTTAAGTAAAATACACTTAGCCAATTTAACATGTTAACTAGACTAGAAGGTGGGGTTAAGTAAACTCAAAATACTTAGCCATCATAGTGTGCCAAATGAACAAGGTTAAGATAAAACCTGAAGGGACAACGCTTAGCCATTAGGACATGTTAATTAAACAGATGTTAGGGTTAAGTTAACTAAGGGAACACTTAACCAATACAAGATGAAGGGGGGTTAAGTAATAAGAAATACTTAACCAATATAACTTGATTTGTGGTAGGGTTAAGTTAACATGAACTACTGATAACACTTAACCCGTTTAACATGAAAAATGAATGGGTTAAGTTAACTTGAATTGACTAATGACACTTAACTAATCCAACTTAACGAGAAAGAGAACTAAGTAGTAAACCTTAGTTAAGAGGACTAAGTTGTAAAGCTTAGTTAAGAAAAACGACGATTCAGGAAACTAAGTAATAATCCTTAGTTAAGGGAACTAAGTAGTAAACCTTAGTAGAATACGAGAACGAGCGAACGTCCATATGATCTTAAGGAAGGCTCCAACGAACTGGGGTACGAAGCACGCGGCTTCAGGGGGACGTGAGGGTACTCTTGGTATCCCTCTATGAGGCTGCAGGTGATCCGCCTGGGCTCATAGAGGTTAAGGTCTGCGTTAGAAGAACCAAGGGTTTGCCTTGGTGGCAATATAAGGCAACCTAAAGACTAGGATGGACCAACGTGATTCGGCGAGACCAGTAGCCCTGTGATAGTAACTCGTCGGCTACCTACCATCTTGAGTCAATCGAGATACGTGAAGCGGAAAGGCGGAGAACTCCAATAGACCATATACTTGCTATCTAGTTATGGTTGCGGGTGGCCATAGGTTAGTGGGGGCATAGAGGGGCCTGCATATAGTTCTCATTTTTCAAGGTGTGACTTTCATTAGTTGATGGAGGGGTCAGGTGGGACCATAGCCACTGGAAAAATAGACCTTAGCATCTGCATCGGTAGATATCTGAAAGCTCCCGACCGATTTCTGTGTTTCTTAATTTGCCCTGCCACAAGACTCGGGTCGCACATATAGAAGACTGGTGCATTTAGACAGTGATAACGATCCACGACACATACGTGGGGAAAGTCTAGGAACATATACCGCTCTGAGTATTGTGTCCTAGAGTAGGCGCGTCGTTCGATAGTTAGCATAATCCCTAGTTGGACCTAGGTTGCGTAAACCCTAAAAGTCCGAGAAGCATTAGATAAGTCGTGTAAACCCTAGTTGAGTCTAGGAAGCACTCGATAGAAAAACCCAAGATTAGATCTAGGTAATAAATAATAAATGTACGCCAGAAGGCAACCACAATTACAGGGATTGGAGCACGTTATAAAGAATACTAGTTGGGGCACTAGTTAGGTAGTGCAGAGATATAGAGACCAGAATAATAGTGTAATCACGAAGCAGAGAAAGTATGGAAGCATATTCAGTTTACTAGTGTATTCAGCTTGTCGGTAGATCCAGTTTATCAGTACATTCAGTTTTATCTTGCCTTAGCATATCTTGCGTTATCTTTTTAGCCCTATCATCATGGTATTGTATTGTATTGTATTCAGTTAAATTCATGTCATGTTGTTTTTACCTGTTCACATGCTGAAAGTTACTGAACTTACCAGACTTTATGTCTGACTCTGTTTTCTTTCGCTTTCTTGTCTTCCATTCCCCCCTAGGTTCGCAGGGAGGGAATATTACTACTTAGCTCAGTTTTCTTTCCAAGCTTGAAGATTAGTCGAGGCTTTCCTTTGTTTCGCTTTTCCATTTCTATGGCTGGCTCATATTACATTGGGGAATATAAAAGTTATTTTATGCTTCTTTATTTTGTAAGACAGATACTCTGGTATTGGAAAACAATTGTTGTACAAACTATTTTATCATTAAAGTAAAGTTTTATTTTTCGCTATTTTAATTTTGTCTGTCTTGTAATTTGTCTGCATCTTTTACCTATAATGCTTCACAAAATTTAGTGCATTCCCTTTGTGAGTGACACTAACGGATGTGGGGTGTAACACGTGGTATCAGAGCTGAAGGTTACCGGATCAGATAAAAGATTTGAAAAATTATTTTCAACGGTTTTAAAAGAAGCATTTTCAAAAGAAAAGTTTTGTTTTAAAGGCATATCCCCCAAAATCCATACGCACTATCTTCTGATCCTCTGTTTGAATTCTTGTCCCCTTCTTTCTTGAGTCTTCAGGGCTCCTGGCTTTCTGGGAGGTAACCTCATTGCGGCACGGTTCCGTAGGCATGATAAGACTACGATACTTATCGAAGGGCAAAGTAGTGCCCGACTTCCATCTATAGCTATAGTAGTTTCACCTGCAGCTAATTTTCTTTCAAGCTTTGGAGGGTTTTTCGTGCGATGGAGGCAGCTTTTGAGAAACTTGTCAACATGATTACACAGGGACGGTAAAGATGAGGATGAGGGAGTTTGGCAAGGGAGCTCAACACAAGGATGAGAAAATTCATGGATATAAAATCGACTCACGAAGAAAGAAGGAATTATAAAACCTAAGTCGAGAGGAAGTATCTTTTCCATGGTATAATAGGGCATATAATTAAGGACAAGGGCAAGGACGTGGGACAGGATTTTCAGAAGGGAGAGTGCATGCTTCCACCACCAGAATACCTGAGAGACAGATAGTAAAAGTCTCTACTGGAAAAGTTTAGCTCTTCGTTTTGATCAACCAGTTAGTACTCTTTTGATCTTAGAGCTTCGCATTTGTTCATATCTACTTCCATAGTTGAGTCTCTGCACCTTAGTACTTGTATAGTAGAAGATCCCATTAGTGTATCAAATCCAATTGGTGGTTCGGCCCGTTTACCTTTGGTTTGTAAGGATTTGAGAATAACTATATTAGGTGTTGATTTTAAGCATAATGCTTAAGTTTTTGGTTCCATGGGCTATGGGTTGATTCTAGGCATGGGTTGGTTGGCTAGTAATTCTGAAAGGAGGGTAGTTAGACTTTTGACTTGCCTTGGAAATAACCTGGAGATTCCGTGTAAAGAATTAGTAAGACTTAGCTAGCTAGAATCACTTAATGCATTTATCGACGATTTATAATCTGTTAGGGTAGTCCATGATTATGCAGATGTTTTGATTAGGTTAGGATTTTACCCCTAAAATGCGGGATAAACTTCCGCATGTATCCAGTTGACATGAAAAGCCAGCTATCCGATCAACGACAGTTTTGGAAATGGAGGTCAAGAAGCTTCGCAATCGTGAAGATTAATTAGATAAGGTACAGAATAGTGAAGCTCAAGATGATGCGACTTAGAAGACTGAAGACTAGATACACGCATCATACCCTTTTTCTTAAGGGTACATCCTTGATCTCTTTTTCTAGGAATTTTATGCATACTTTCTAGCTTTTAAGGTACATCCTCTGGGGCGTATCATCGATCCTTAGGTAGAAGCAAATGGATGTAAACATGTATTTAAAACATGTATTTGAAACATGTTATGATTGATGGTTGTAAATGGTTGCTCGTGGATGCATATACACACCATAGGCACTAGAATGACTCAGTCACTTTCATATTGCATTCATGTATTTGCTTAACGGATTTAACTTGATATGTCATTATATGGATGTTGCATATGGATGGATGGCTATGCACACGTGTAGTATTTACTAGGGATGCTTGCATGCATGATTGGACGCATGGCACTGACATAATTCGCATTAAGGAGGTCAACTTAATCAGTAGAATGCCTGATTTTGCATTAGATAAAGACATATAGACACACTACGCATATGAACATGAAAGCATTAGAAATCTTTATAAGGACAATGAATGCCCTGTGATTGAATGGTTGAGTAGATGGGTGATTGGATGGTAGAATACATTCTTCCTAACTTGAAGATTTCGGGGACGAAATCCTTTTAAGAGAGGGAGAATGTAACACCCTGTAATTCTGTCACATTAAGTTTCACAAATTAAAGTATACTTAATTCTAAATGGAAGAATTAAGGGAAACGGGTTATGCCATTGCGTTCGTCTCGGAATTTTGCTTGGGATAGATCCGAGTTTGCGTAAATCGGACTTCGTATGAAGGAGTTATGGCCTCCGGAAGTTTCAGAATTCGATTTAAAATTCAAACAGCCCGAGAACAAGTTCAAAATTCAAAAATGGACCAGAACTGGGCTTGGCGGAAATTTTCCCGCCCAGGACCCAGGTCGGCCTGGGTGTCGACCTGGGTACCCAGGTCGACTATGTAATCGACCTGGGGGTGACCTGCTTGGTCGACCTGACCTGCTTGGTCTCGTCCTGGCTCGGTTTCTGGGGCTTGGCTTTGTCACTAGGACTGATTTGTCACTTTCTGATTGGCTCATCTTGGTGTGTATGGTCTGGATTCACTCTATGATCATCTAACGACTCAAATCAATCTGAAATTCTATAAATACAACCCACTCAACCTAAATTCACACAAATTAAATAGAGCTAGAGTCGTCATGCTGCTGGAAGGAAGCCAAGAATAGCCTCCACTTGAAGAAAGCTTAGAGACGAACAAATCTAATTCAAAACTAAAAATCAAAGCAATGTTTATCTACCTAAAGGAAAGCATCTCAATTCCAGAACTCAGAATCCAGAATTCAAGTTCGTCGTTTGTTATAAGTCAATCACTTTTTATATTTGAATTTCTAGATCTATTTGTGGCATGAAATTAAATGAATATAAGAATATGCCTACTCCTTTCATTTGAATCGGTGCTTGTTTATGCCTTTGGATCTAATTAAGAACTATTGTGATTAATTACCGATGAGATTGTGCCTATGCCTATGACGTTGAAACTATTGTTAATGGCCTAAGACTATGACTATGAACATAAGATTATTGCCTATGACTATGAACATAAGACTATGCCTATGCCTATGAATGTGAACATAAGACTATGCCTATGCCTATGACTGTGAACATAAGACTATGCCTATTCCTATGACTGTGAACATAAGACTATTGCCTATGACTATGACAAGGACCATTGTGGCTAATTACCTATGATTCATGACTATGAGATTATTGCCTTGGATTATGACTATGAAATTGGATCTAAGCTTGATTTTATATTTAGACCTATTCTTAATTATCCTTGGATCTTGATTTTGGGAATTTTTATATTAAGTTAGGTCTAGCCCTGTTCTTGATCCTAAATTATTATTCAAACATTTTCATGTTCATAATGTTATCAGATCTATGCCTGCGATGTTTTAGTCAATTTATTCAGTATATTTATTAGATCTTTAAGTCGTGAATTTGGGATTATCATCTTATGTCTGTTCTTATGCCTATCTTTTCATGGTATTCTTGTTTATTCCCTTTTATCTATGAATCTAGATTTACCTATAATTTGGAGTGAATCACGAATACGCAAACGATGGGAATACGATTTGGGCAGAACATGAAACTAACATGAATGCGGTTGAAAATTTGGAAGAATGGTATAACATGAAATTTATATAATTTGGCATAATAAATATGTTGGCATGATCTGAATTGGCTATAATAGTGAGTAATTTGCATGCATTGGGCGTAAACGGCAAATGGTTGAAAGCAAAACATGTAGTTGGCATATGAATCTAGTTTTGGCATAAATTGTAAACTAGAATATTAAATCTAGTTCTAGCAAGAATTGTAAAAATTGGATATTTAATCTAGATTGACTCAAAAATGTAAATAGGAACATTAAGTCTAGATTAGGCTTAACTACTTATTTGGAACGCCAAATATATGGCATAGTGATTTTGGGCATGATTATTATGGCGAGTTTGGGAAGGTGGGTTATAGCATATTCTGATTAATAACTTGAAATTACATATAATTGTCATGTTTAGCATAATCATGTTTAGTGACACTTAATTTGGTAAAATCTTATAAACATGATTTAGAGGGAAAGTGGGCCATAATGGTAATTGCTGACAATGTACAATAGAAGAGTAATTATGGCATAAGTAAATTAGGAATTTGTCCTAAATGAGAAATGTGTACATTGTAGAAAATACGAATATGCCTAACGCGAGGTTAGATTGAGTTACGATATAAGATTGTCTGGAACCGCCCGGCAAATCCAGCAACCGTAACAATACATATCTAATGTGGGTGGTTAGAGCAATAAGCCCAAAAGGACCCGAGGTTAGACTAAGTTGTGGTGTAAATCTGCCCGGAACCGACCGGCACATCTAGTGACTGCAACAATATATGTCTAATGTGAGTGGTTGGTGCTTTAAATGAATAATTTAAAGCTAAGAAAGAGTTAAGCTAGGATGGGAAGGTTAAGTCCATAAGAACACTTAACCAACTTAACATGTTAACAAGACAAGACTTGTAAGGTGTTAAATAACCGTTATAACATGTTGACTAGACAAGTGGGTAAGGTTAAGGAAAGGTTTAAATGTTATAACATGTTAACCAGACTAGAAGGTGGGGTTAAATAAAATACACTTAGCCAATTTAACATGTTAACTAGACTAGAAGGTGAGGTTAAGTAAACTCAGAATACTTAGCCATCATAGTGTGCCAAATGAACAAGGTTAAGTTAAAACCTGAAGGGACAAGACTTAGCCATTAGAACATGTGAATTAAACAGATGTTAGGGTTAAGTTAACTAAGGGAACACTTAAACAATACAAGATGAAGGGTGGGGTTAAGTAATAAGAAATACTTAACCAATATAACTTGATTTGTGGTAGGGTTAAGTTAACATGAACTAGTGATAACACTTAACCCGTTTAACATGACAAATGAATGGGTTAAGTTAACTTGAATCGACTAATGACACTTAACCAATCCAACTTGATGAGAAAGAGAACTAAGTAGTAAACCTTAGTTAAGAGGACTAAGTTGTAAAGCTTAGTTAAGAAAACGACGGTTCTAGAAACAAAGTAATAAACCATAGTTAAGGGAACTAAGTAGTAAACCTTAGTAGAATACGAGAAGAAGCGAACGTCCATCTGATCTTAAGGAAGGCTCCAACAAACTGGGGTATGAAGCACGCGGCTTCGAGGGGACGTGAGGGTACTCTTGGTATCCCTCTGTGAGGCTGCAAATGATCCGCCTGGGCTCACAGAGGTTAAGGTTTGCGTTAGAAGAACCAAGGGTATGGCTTGGTTGCAATATAAGGCAACCTGAAGACTTGGATGGACCAGTGTGATTCGGCGAGACCAGTAGCCCTGTGATAGCAACTCGTCATCTACCTACCATCTTGAGTCAATCGAGATACGTGAAGCGGAAAGGCGGAGAAATCCAACAGATCATATACTTGCTATCTAGTTATGGTTGTGGATGGCCATAGGTTAGTGGAGCATGGGGGGTCTGCGTATAGTTCTCATTTTTCAAGGTGTGCCTTCCATTAGTTGAGGGAGGGGTCAGGTGGGACCATAGCCACTAGAAAAACAGACCTTAGCGTCTGCATCGGCAGATATCTGAAAGCTCCCGACCGAGTTCCGTGTTTCTTAATTTGCCCTGCCACGAGACTCGGGTTGCACATATAGAGGACATGTGCATCTAGACAGCGATAACGATCCATGACACATACGTGGGGAAAGTCTAGGAACATATACCGCTCTGGGTATTGTGTCCTAGAGTAGGGGCGTCGTTCGATATGTAGCATAATCCCTAGTTGGACCTAGGTCGCGTAAACCCTAAAAGCCCGAGAAGCATTAGATAAGTCACGTAAACCCTAGTTGAGTCTAGGAAGCACTCGATAGAAAAACCCAAGATTAGATCTAGGTAATAAATAATAAATGTACGCCTGAAGGCAACCACAATTACAGGGATTAGGAGCACGTTATAAAGATTACTAGTTAGGTGGTGCAGGGATATAGAAACCAGAATAATAGGATAATCGCGAAGCAGAGAAAGTATGGAAGCATATACAGTTTACTAGTGTATTCAGCTTGTCGGTAGATCCAGTTAATCAGTACATTCAGTTTTATCTTGCCTTAGCATATCTTGTGTTATCTTGTTAGCCCTATCATCATGCTATTGTCTTGTATTCAGTTAAATTCATATCATGTTGTTTTTACCTGTTCACATGCTGAAAGTTGCTGAACTTACCAGACTTTATGTCTGACTCTGTTTTCTTTCGCTTTCTTGTCTTCCGTTCCCTCCCCCTCCCTCCCCTCCCCCCTCCCCCTTCCCAGTTCGCAGGGAGGGAATATTACTACTTAGCTCAGTTTTCCTTCCAAGCTTGAAGATTAGTCGAGGCTTTCCTTGGATTCACTTTTCCATTTCTATGACTGGCTCATACTACATTGGGGAATATAAAAGTTATTTTATGCTTCTTTATTTTGTAAGACAGATACTCTGGTATTGGAAAACAATTGTTGTACAAACTGTTTTATCAATAAAGTAAAGTTTTATTTTATGCTGTTTTAATTTTGTCTGTCTTGTAATTTATCTGCATCTTTTACCTATAATGCTTCACAGAACTTAGTGCATTCCCTTTGTGAGTGACACTAACGGATGTGCGGTGTTACACGACCACTCTTAACTGATGAAAACCTACGGCTAAGTCTAACTGAGAGAAACCAGATACACCAACAAGCTTGTCAAACAGATTATCTATCCTCGGAATTGGGTGCCTATTCTTCTTAGTGAGTTTTTTCAACTCCCTGTAATCTACACACAAACAAAGCGAGCCATCCGCCTTGGTTGCAAAGACGACTGGAGTACCTCATTCAGATATGCTTCGCCTAATAAACCTCTTCTCAAGTAGCTCCGCTACTTGCTTGCTGCGCTCCCTTCTTTTCCTAGGATCTGTGCGGCGCACTGGCAGTGCAACTGACTTTATATTATCCACCTAATATATTCGGAAAGCAATCTCGCACCTCGGAGGTAAGCCCCTAACCTCATCAAAAATATAACAGCCCGCATTTTACGTATCGGAAGATCGTAAAATATTTTTATTTTATTCCCTGAGGGTTGGATCATTCTCATCTTTTATTATGCTGCCTATGGGGATGTGCGACATGTCCATATTTTTTACCGATTTTGTTTGTGACCATCTATAGAGTGGTTAAATTAAAGATTGGATCAACGGTTTGGGATAAATCGCTATTTTAAGGTTTTTCAGTTGGTTGTTCAGGTTTGTAGAGCCACAATGGGCTGATTTAGGAAGGCCCATTGATGGGTTATTGGAAGGGTATAAATAGAGGGTGAGAGGTATGGGAAATAGTTTTACTTCCTTATTCTCTCATTAGGTGGCCTTGATCTCCTTCTTCCTCTAATACCTTTCCACCAATAAAAATCAATATCCAAGGAGGGATACACCATTGGAGGCTAGATCTACATCAGTTGAGGCAAGGATTCATCGGATCAAGGTATTTTGCGTGAGGTGCTTGCTGTCAGGAGTCTTATTTCCACCATTTTAGCTTGTTTTGGAGAATTGGTGAGTGGTTTACATCTCTCACATGGATTCAATCAAGTGTAAGGGTAGTTGATTATGTTTTTTGTCGATTTCAAGTGTTTTTCCATAGTTCTATGCATTGGTAAGTCCATTTTCATATAAATCACCCTATGATCTGATTTTGCAAGTTTAGATAGCCAATTTCTATGATATTTCATGTGAATATGCAAGTTAGATCCATGGTTTTGTTCATATGTACATTTATGGTGATTTCGGTGAATTTTACATTATTATTGATGGAATTATCATATTGGTGATATTATTTATTTCATATCATGGTTGTGGTCATATTCTATGAATTGTATGAGTTGGTTTCGTCGAATGTATCGTTTAGTGAAGTTTTGGTCGAAATTGGAGTTGAAATGGAGATGTGCAGGTTTTTGGTCGAGCAAGGCCTGGTCGGTCATGGTGGGTCGGTCGAACCATAGGGAGGTTTTCTTGGAGGAAAAGAAATGGATTGGGTCGATCGTGATGTGGGTCAGTCGGTCCTATCCAGGTCGGTCGTACTTGGAAGACCTGGGTCGGTCGAGCGAGCCAAGGCTCGAGTACGGAAGGTCAAGTTGGCTTGGGAGGTGCAAGCCAAATGGGTCGGTCGAGCAAGCGAGTAGAGTAGGCTGGACCAGGTGGTATGGCTCTGCACTGTTGGGTCGAACGGCGGTTGGTCGGTCCTTGTTTAGGGTCGGTCGTTCACCAAGGAGGTCATGCAAGGTTTGGGTCGAGCATGACTAGGGTCGGTCGTTAACTATGGAGGTCATGCAAGGTTTGGGTCGAGCATGACCAGGGTCGATCGCACCCAGGTTGTTGGGTCGATCATGGAGAAGAGGTGTTGGTCGGTCGTGTACCCAAAGTAGTAACAGTGTTTTTAAATGTTGTGGTTTTCTTCTTTTAGCAAATTGATGTGATGTTATGGATTGTTTCGGACCTTATGATTGATGTTTTTCTTTAGTTCGAAAGTGGTGATAATTTCGAAGTGAATTCCTTGGAGGAATGTCAAAATTAGGTGAATTATTCATCGGATGTGACGAATGTGGAAACAACTCAAGAATGTATTGAGTTTGTGTGAAGTGATTGCTCTAAAGTTTTCTGAGCTAATTAATTGTCATAGTTGATAATGACTAGAGATGAGTAGGCCGAGAAATTTCTGTTGTTGTGGGTTCTAGTGAACTCAAAGCAAGAGTACAATTAAGGACTAATTATAGGTTGATTCCCCTGGACGTCATGTATGGCCTACACACGTGTTGAGTATAGCGTGTAGGGTTTTACTAGAACTGGGACATCATGTATGGTCCTTGACAATTGACGGCAAGTTGTTAGTCGATCATACGATAACGAGGGTTCCAAAGCAAGGTTGGCGGTGATAGCCAGAGTCAGTCATGGATGTTTGAATGCATGTTGTGATCATGATTGAGTTGCTTTTCCATATATGAAGGGATGCTTTAACTGCCTTGACTGAATTATTATTCCTTTTAACTTATGGATTGTAAAGGCTATCACTGTCAGGTTTGGGGAAGGCAGGTGTAAGTTCTTCTCTGAAGCTAGGTAGATTAGTTGTTTATTTACCCATCCTCATATACTTTATTGATGAAGTCTGTTAGATGTTTTATCGCTCACTGAGACTGTTATCTGACTCAAGGTTCTATGTTTTCTCTTATTATCTTAGGCTGTTCATCCGGTTGTGGATGGGCAGACTGAGTAGCAGGTGACAGGTGATGCTTCTGTAGGGACGACGATGCTGATCAATGGTGAGTAGGAGTCTCACATACTAGTTTTATTACTATCTAATATTTGGAATTCCGCTGTTTGCTATTTCTCTGAGTGCTATAGTGAGGCCAATTGTACAAACACTATTGTTGTTATCCACGTGTATGGCAAATACTTTCTAGTTGTTATGAAAGTTTAGTGTTTTCTTCTTCACTATCACTACCTGTTGTATATGTTCTATTATATTTTATCCTTGCGCTGTGAGTTTACGACAGGTTTCGAGATTGTTATCATATCCTGATAATCGTCCATAGTTGTCTGGCACAACTTTCAGCGTATTATTCCTCTTCTATAGTGCAGGGGCTGTGGGCGGCCATCACATTTGGTACAGAGCTCTGATTAACGATTTTAGCCAAAGTTCAAGGATGTAATCACGAATGAGAGACATATTTGTAGATTTTGATGGATGTATACTATATAGTAGTGTATAATATAATAGAGATTCAGATTTAATTTCTATCATTATCTCATATGTGGACTAATCATCCTATTTTAGATTTAGAATGAGTCATGAAACCTCTAGGAGTGGGTCTGAGACTGAAGGAGTAGGAGATAAAAGCCAATTGGGAGCTTTAGCCATTGCACCAAAATATCTGGTCATATTCGAGGTGGCCATGATGGCAGCAGCTGTGTTAAGGATGCCCATTCTAGAAGCGGAGGTAGGATGCGGTGTTCCTATGCAAGTACCCAGAAGCGATTCTGCTACGCGACAAAGGGATAATTATCCTATAGTGAAGAAGATGAGTTAAGAAGAAGTAGAGCTTTGGAGCAACTTCGATGCCGAGTTAAGGATCTAGAAGAAAGAATCGGTGCTACTTGGGACGAATCTTTTGGAACTAGACATGAGCCACAGGAAGAAACTTTATCTAGCACCAGTGTTGGAAAGAAACTGGATAAGAAAAGGAAGAAATATAAAAAGAGAGGCGAAGTGACTTGGTACAACTATTGGCAGAGGGGCCATATTTCTAGGGATTGTAAGAATCCTAAAGCTGAGAAGAAGTGCTATAATTGTGGCAAGCCCGGGCATAAGAAGAAAAAATGCCCATATTTTCTGAAGGATAAGCAATCAGGGGAAGCATGTGTTCAGGAGGCTATCCCAGTTTCCTATTGCATTCCTGATGAGGATTAGGAGAAGTTGTGGTTAGCATAGATGTGCTCTCTGTCGGTGAAACTTGTTTGAGTTCTATTTGGTACTAGAGAATCGTCTACTTTTACCTATAATAAGATTGTATGTTGAATGGGTTCAGAACTTGAAGTTGTAATAGACCTCTAGTTGTAACTAATCTAGTATGGGTTCATCTGTTCTTTGCATACCTTATGGATCTAGTATTTTTTGATCAAGGATGCTTATTTATGAATGGATGCTTAGTGTGAGTTCGTTGGGTTAGGATAATCTTAGGCATGGATTGGCTTAAGAGGCATGCGGCAAGGGTGAATTGCAAGAAGCTAAAGGTGAGGGTCGGGGATATGGAAGGGAGAAAGGTGTTGACTAGATGTAAGCATGAAGACGGGATCTTCGTGAGTTATCTATACTCGATTGGGATTCCACAAGAAGACCTGTTATTAGTGTTGGTCGCTAATGAGTATGTAGATGTCTTTGACGAGGTCAAAGAGTTGCCGCCGCGTCATGAGATCAAGCTTAGGATCGATTTGGTCGAGGGTGCTAGACCACTCATTATGCCTCTTAGGCGGATGGCACCTAAGGAACAACGAGAGTTGGAGGTGCAAGTTCGGGACCTTCTAGAAAAGTTATTCATTCGGAGAAGTTTCTCCGAGTGCGGTGCACCAGTCGTCTTTGCAACCAAGGCAGATGGCTCATTAATATTGTGTGTGGATTATCGTGAGCTGAATAAGGTGACAAAGAAAAATAATTATCTGTTGCAAAGGTTTGATGACTTATTTGATCAGCTCCACGAAGCCAAAGTGTTTTCTCAGATGGATTTAGCAATGGGATTTCACCAGTTGAGGGTGGTTAAGGATAGTGTGCCAAAGGCTACTTTTAGGACACCACCCAGGTTTTTCGAATGGTTAGTGATGCCATTTGGGTTGACTAACGCGCCAGCGTATTTTGTGGATCTTATGAATAGGGTAGTCAGAGATCAATTGAACAAGTTCGTGCTTGTATTCGTGGATGATATTCCGGTTTATTCTCGGAATGAGGAAGAACATAAGATGCACTTGAGGGTGGTACTGGAGATCTTGCGAAAGCATCAACTAAGAGATAAGTTTTTCGAATTGTCACTTTTTGAAGAATGAAGTGAGGTTCTTAGGTCATGTTGTTTTTGGAAATGGGATAGAAGTTGACCCAGCTAAAGTGGCAGCAATCCAAGACTGGGATAGACCTAAGAATGCGACAGATGTGAGAAGTTTCCTTGGTTTGGCCGGTTATTACCGTTGGTTTATCAAGCATTTCTCCAAGGTAGCTGCACCATTGACAGGATTGATGAAGAAGAACCAAGTGTTCATACGGGATGAAAAGTGTGAGCAAGCGTTCAAGATCCTGAAAGAGAGATTGACAAGTGCACCTGTATTGACCATTCCAAGTGGGAATAAAGAGATTGTGGTGTACACCGATGCATGTGGTACTGGACTTGGAGCAGTGCTAATGCAGAAGGATAAGGTTATGGCCTACGCGACTCGACGGCTAAATCCGCATGAAAAGACTATCCAACTCATGATTTAGAGTTGGTAGCGATTGTGTTTCCTCTGAAAATGTGAAGACATTACCTATTGGGGGTACGATTCGAGTTGTTTATAGATCACAAGTCGTTGAAGTATCTTTTCTCCCAAAAGGATTTAAATCATCGACAACAACGACGGTTAGAGTTTCTGGCATCATATGATTTTGGTATAGCCTATACTCTGGGAAAGGGTAATGTGGTTGCAAATGCGTTGAGTAGAAGACACGCGAGTTTGAGAGCGATGTTTTCAGAATGGAAGAGCCTCAAGTAATTGGCATCGTTCGATTTCTGGACAAGATGTGAATTAGAACCTGAAATGTTGGCAAGCTTATCGATAGGACCTACTCTCATCGAGAGGATTGGCGGGACCCAAAAGCGAGATGCAAAGTTTGTCAAGGTTATCCAAAAATTGGAACTAGAGAATAATGAGTTCGAAGTCGAACAAGAAGGTTGGCTCGAAAGCAAGGGCGATTAATTATTCCTGATATCGATGGATTGAGACATGAGGTTCTGGGAGAATGTCATCTCTCAAAGTTAACGATTCATCTCGGTGGTAATAAGATGTATCAGGACATGAAGTGGGATATTGAAAGTTCATTTCTAAGTGTATGAATTGTCAGTTGGTGAAAGCTAAATAGAAGAACCGAGTGCTTTGCTTCTGCCATTAGAAGTTCCTACGTGGAAGTGGGAGAAAGTATCGACGAATTTTATCGATGGACAACCTAGAACCATTGCAGGAAGCGAAGGGATTTGATTCATCGTGGATCATTTGACCAAAAGTGCACAGTTCATTCCTGTCAAGTTGGCTAGGACGGCGTCGAAATTGGCTGAACTTTATGTGAAATGGTGTCCCGAAGAGTATAGTGAGTTATCGAGATCTGTTGTTCACCAGCAGATTTTGGAGGAGTTTGCAAGAAGCTTTGGGAACCAAGTTGTGTTTAAGTACGGCTTATCGTCCCCAAATGGGTGGTCAATCCGAGAGGGTTAACCGAGCTTTGGAAGATCTCCTGGGAGCTTGTGTGTTGGATTTTAGGGGTTCATAGGAAGACTATCTACGTCTAGTTGAGTTTGCAAATAATAATAGCTACCAGTCTAGCGTTGGGATGGCATTATATGATGCGTTGTATGGGAGGCCGTGCAATTCTCCAACCTGTTGGTTAGAAACTGGAGATAAGTTGGCACTTGGGCTTGAAATGATGGGAGAAACATCACATTGTATAGAGATCGTTCGGCAATGAATGAAGATAGCCCAAGATAATTAGAAGAGCTATGCTGAAAAATGTCAAAAAGACTTGGAATTCATCGCTGGCAATAGGGTTTTCATGAAGATTACACCGTTGAAGCATATATGTCAATTTAGGAGAAAACGGAAAGTTAGCTCCTAGGTTTGTTGGACCATTTCCGGTAGATGAGCAAATCGGAAAGCTCGCGTATAGATTGATTTTACACGAGAGATGTAGAGCATGCACAATGTTTTCGTAAATCGTTTCTATGAAATATTGGCACAGTTCGGATGTGGTAGTACCTCCGGAGTAGTACGTCGACCTTATGGTTGAGTTCGTAGTTATGAAATCTCGTAAGCCCACTACTATAAAAGTGGGCATATTCATCACTAATTTGTGTGTGTTGCATGAAAAGTGTGGCGAAAGCTATGCTTTCTTTAATCTTCTGTAACTTGTTGCATTATATGTGAATGCAGCGTTGCGGTTGGAATTCTTGTGCTGTGACATGCAACACCAGTTCAAAGTGTTGCTTTACATAAATACATGACAGGTCAGCGATCCGCGTTATCTAGTTTAAACAAATAAATAACCATAAATGTTGATTAGTCCAACGGTTCAAACGTATCCCTGCTTCAGTTTAGTGAAAATTAACGAGTCTGCATTAGGGAATTACTAAACTTATAAAAGAAGACTTTTTTGATGCCAAGCTGCCGTTGACTTCCTACGCTGCAAAGAATGTCATTAAGGATTTAGGTCTTGATTACCATAAACTACATGCCTGCCCAAACCATTGCATGTTATAGTGGTAAGAGAATAAAGATAAAGAGGCTTGTGACATTTGTGGTTTTTCGAGGTGGGCTGTAAAAGAAAAAGAAGACATCGTTGTTAATAATGATCTACCAAAGTCGATTCCCAAAGTGCCGGCAAATGTTATGAGGTACTTTCCTCTAAGACCAAGGTTACAAAGGATGTTTATGTGCAAAGAATTTTCCAAACTTGTGAGATGGCACCAAGTGGAACGAAAAGAAGATGGAAAACTAAGACATCCGGCTGATGGTGTGGCATGGAAGACAATGGATGCTCACAATCCTGATTTTTCATTAGAAAATCGTAATGTTAGATTGGGTCTAGCATCTGATGGATTTAATCCACATCATTCAATGAATTCAAGTTATAGTACATGGCCAATTGTGTTGGTAGACTACAATCTTCTGCCTTGGTTATGTATGAAACAAGAGAATTTGATTCTTTCAACATTAATATCTGGTCTAGATTCTCTAAAGAATAGCATTGACGTATATATGCGGCCTTTAATTGCGGGATTGAAAGCGTTATGGAATATTGGCGTCGAAACTTATGATTCCTTGACTGATGGGAATTTTAATTTTTGTTCAAGCATCTTATGAACCATTATTGATTTTCCGGGATATGCCATGTTGTCAGGTTGGAGCACGAAGGGGAAATAGCGTGTCCATTATGTCATTATGCCAATATGAAAATTCTTCAAATTATTTGAAGCATAGAAAAAATGTTGTTATATGAACCATAGAAAGTTTCTTGATCTGACACATAAGTGGAGGCTGGATAAGAGGAGATTTAATGGCGAAACTGAAATGGGAAGCATTCTAGAAATATTATCAGGAACAGATATTGAAGAGTTATTATGGGGGTTCAAAAATTAGTTTTGGGATAAGACCAAGAAATTGGGTAAAAATGATGGCTCCTTTAAAAAAATAAATTCAATACTGTTTGACTTACTGTATTGGTGTCATAATCCCCTTCGACATAACCTGGATTCCATGCACATAGAGAAGAACACATGCCACAAAATATTAGGTACTTCAATTAATATAGGTCGCATGTCGAAGGATCACCTAAACGCTTGTTTGGATTTACAGGAATCAGGCATAAGGAAGGCCCTTCATCCTGTTGAATGTGGTGATGGAAAACATGTTGAAATTAGAGCTGCAATATTTGATATGACAAGTAAGGAAAAAGAAATCTTTTGCTTTGTATTAAATAACGCCAAATTGCCCCACGATTGTGCCTCGAATGTTAGATGGTACGTGCACATAAAAGAGAGAACGGTTGTGGGATATAAGAGCCATAATGCTCATTTCATACTCCACTATTTGTTACAATTTTCCGTGAAGAAAGTGTCAAAACTCGAGGTTGCGTAATCAATGATCAGATTTAGTGCATTCCCTAGAGGACTATGGAGCAAGGTTATCGAAGTGGATGATATCAAGAGGCTGCAAAAAGAATTTGTCAAGATACTTTGTCATCTTGAAATGATTTTTCCACAGGCTTTTTTCGATATAATGGTACACTTTCTTGATCATTTATGCAGAGAAATCGAACATGGCGGGCCTGAACATATTAGATGCATGTATCCAATTGAGCGATATCTACGAAAGTTGAAATCTTATGTGCGAAATAGGAACAGACCAGAAGGTTCGATTGCTGAAGGTTACTTAACAGAAGAGTGTGTGACCTTCTGTTCTAGATTTTTAAGCGTTGATGAAGGAACAAAAAACATGTCAATTGATTTTGGAAGATGTCCAACAGATTTGGAATATCATATTGGAACAAAGAAGAATAAAGATGGAAAGATGTTCAATTTGAAAGATGCAGATTGGAAGGCAACACATCGCTATATTCTGTTCAATTCCAATAATAAAGAAATTAAGAGTTTAATCGAGTAAGTTCTTAAGTTCCTATATCATTTTCCTTAATTATAAATTAATATCTGCATTTCGTAGTTTTTTGACCTTAATTACTATTTATTGTTCATGGAGCCTTTGTGGATGGTCTTGCAAATCCAAGAAGATACAAGAGGGAACGAGAACATTTCGAAGAGTTTTGGAATTGGCTTAAAGAAGAGGTTTTGAAAGAGGACAATACTTCAACAGATCTAGAGGTGTTTGCATTAGGTCCTAATCGAGTAGCTAGGAAGTTTACTGGTTATATAGTAAATGGATATAGATTCCACACAAAATTTAGAGATTCTCGATGTACCACACAAAATAGTGGTGTATTTTTAACTCCCATAACCACCAGCTTTGCAAGTTCGAAAGACCAAAACCCAATAGTGGGTGATGTCAATTACTACGGATCAATCAAAGAAATTTTTGAACTTGATTATTGGGGAGCTTTCACAGTGGTACTTTTTAAGTGTTGCTGGTACCAAAAGGAAAAAGATTCATATGGTCTTAATCAAGTAAATTTTAGCAAGTGCCATAAAACTAGTCCTTATGTCCTGTCTTCGCAATGCAGTAAGTATTTTATGTGGAAGAAGCAGTGGAAAAGAACAGTCATTGCGTTATTAAAAAAATTCCGAGAGACTGGTGTGATACTGAAAATAAGAATGCAATGGAAAAAGACATGAGCAATACGCATTCACATGATATGGGAATAGGTGGTGAACTAGAACCAGAAGTTGTTGATGGGGGTTGGATTAGGGATGATGTCCTCATAATACAACTAGAAACAAGACTAGAAGAATAAGTTCCTGATCCTATTCCGTCTCGTTAGGTCAAGAAATTCCTCTTTTGTGACACCCCACGTCCGTTAATGTCACTCACTAAGTGAATGCATTAAGTTCCGTGAGGTGTTATAGGTAAATTAGAACATAATAGTACAAGGCAAACATGTAAAATAGCAGCGGTATTAAAAACTTAAAAAAAAAACTTTATTTAAATCAAAACATCATGGTCCCAAATACTGAGTTTACATCATAAGTAACTAACTACATGAATAATCTGTCTTGCGAAAAATATCAAAGTACAAAAGCATAAAACTATATTTCCCGATGAAGCCATAAGAGAGTTGACCAGAAGTCAAAGCGATACATCTATATCCAAAATCCAAGCTAAGCTGAAAGAATCCAAATCAACTCTAACACTTCCACCTAGAGAACCGGGAGGGGGAAGGGGTGGAACGGAAGAGAGAGAAGAGGAAACAAAAAGGGAAAGACATAAAGTTTGGAGAGTTTAGTTACTTTTAAATATAAATATATAAAAGTATCATGGTAGGTATGTAAAACTGGAAGAACAAGATAACAGTAACGATAACAAGTGTGAACTGAGCAAGATAAGATGAACATGATATATTGCGCTTCTTAAATACATTTCTCTTCACCGCACAGATACTAGTATATCAGAAATAAAATGATCCCTACTAATACCGTTCCATTGCATTTTCTTGGTTATTTGGTTACTTGGGTTAATAGCACTCATGACTTATACGCGCATCGTACCCAGTTAATTTCCCATGGATTCACCTAATACAATATATGTAGTTATCTCTCAATATTGAGATACACCCCATGGTACCCCACTCGCATGGTCTCCACCGTAATGAACGCAGTTCCTCATCCTACGCCAGAGTGACGTACAGATCTCTGTATAAAATGTTACGTTCTGCATATATCTATCATTACTATGTTATGTGAGCGTATGGACAGCCACCATCGATCGAATCAGATTCCTTATCGGAATAATTCCCTCCAGTCTACGATACACCACCCAAAGCTGATATGCATGTATCTGGACTGTCCCACGTATGTACTATAATTGTAGCTCGATGCCTCAATCGCACGTCCTCTAATGTGCATCGAATTCCGTGGCAGGGCTAAGCAAGAAACTTTGAAATCGGCCAGAAGTTTTCCATATCTGTACAGGTCACCTTTAAGTGCCTTCAAATACAGATATTCCTCGGGTCTGTTTTTCATGGTGTCTATGCCCCCCCCCCTCGGCCCCTCCCTCAACTAGTAAAGACTATAGAGCTAAGCGACCGCCCCTAATAACAACAAATCTAAACATCCATGTGGCATCTCCCCTCAACCCCATACCTCGATAATGAAAGTTGAAATAATATCTTGGGTTTAGCTCTAATCTTTTCGCATCCCCTTGGCTGTCGATGACGGATATCCAACGGTCTACTATCCTTGTTGGTCGTGACCATCTTACCTCCTCGTGAGGCAACTGTCGAATCACCCTGGTGTCACCTTGTCACAGCATTCTGATTGCATAGCTACATTTGGAGTCAAGGACCACCCACCTAGTAGTTACGCGCGGACCCAACCTCTACGAGTATAACCTAAGTGTAACAAACTAGGATTTTCGACTCCGAAAATCAACATAAAACTACCATGTTGACTATTCAGACATCGGAAATACCTGATTATTAATAGAAAGAAGTTAGAGGGTAAGAATAGATAAGATAGAGAATTAGAATAGAAGAAGAGGAAGATCACCGCAGAACAGAATCAGAGTAATACGAATCTCACAGCGGAACTAATAAAATATAATATATAACATAACTTTGAAATAAAACAGTATATATGTATAGAATAACAATATCAGAGTACGACACTTACACAAAGTGGAAATAACAATAGCTATATAATCCTGAAGCCTCCTGCTTCAAGATCTTCCAGGTATATCTGTAAAGACCTGAACTACTTGACTGCCCGTACAAATTTATGCACCCAAGAGTTTAGGGAAAATAACTCTGGGTCAGTCATGGGACTAGCATGAGTAAACTCAAATCATTTGGTTTAACTTTTCAAAATCCTTTTCAAAAGAAAAGATAATCGTAAGACCGATCCACACATAAACACAGATGGTTTTTACTTTACGATAACCCAAAATAGTTTTGGAAATCGATACTTTTCTGATATTGTAATAATGTCTAATCACAAATAATTAGAATCTAGCAGAATGCTTGCATCTCACGTTCCATATATAGTATACAAACAAAATCGCTGCTCTTATTGGAGATTGGATTCCGACTATGACAAGGTATGGGACCACCTGCCGATAGTTTATCTCTAGAGGCGAATACACTGGGTTCTACAAGAACATCTTGCAACCCGTCTCACACATGATCGACCACTCATTTCGCTTGAGTATATCGAATGTATATCACCAACGGTTGAGAGCTACCCACAGTTTCCCAAAAAGGGACAGCATCGAACATAGATAAAAGAATGAAGTGGATTTTCTCTAGATAGGTGATATACACCCTAATGGGAGCGACCCACTTAGCCATGCTGCCTGCCTGATTTTTGTCATTTCCTGGTTAATGAGGCTTGAGGTCATAACGTATCTTTTGGAACATCTGACCACCATTCACATTGAATGCCACATCGTCATACCCGCCAAATCACAAATTGATTTCCCCAAAAATACCACGGGTATAAAGCTAAGAGAAGCGAATTCCTCCACCACCAAACGTAAGTACGTTTGAAGAGATCAACTTACGCGATCTGTTAGATGTACTTTGTCAGACATTTGTCCATCCACGTTTGTCCTGGAACTGGACAAACCGAAGGAACTATTCTGTAAACAGGATAGCCCTTGTATAACTCCGTCTTCAATTATTTTCATAATATTTGATCGCAACGCTAACGTCTATACAGAGTGGTTTTCAGATAATGAATCTGATCCCGGTCTCTCCGTATTGACGACGGAAAAAGGGTCAAAAACTTCGATAGTCGGTGATTTAACTATTAAAGAAAAATAGGTGTACAACCAACGATCTTATTTCCAAATGGAAACTCTATCGATCAATCATCAATCAATTCTTATCTCCTTTGATTTAATTTATCATAAGTTTATTTATTTCCCCATTTTTCCAAATTCACTATTGTATTTGCCATCTCAATTATCCACTGATAATTTTATTTAAGTTCATTTATAAACTTTGTTTATAAATCACAACACTTGCTTTCCTTATTAAACAAGCTGTTTATTTCTAACCATTTGAAATCCCATCTCCGTTTAATTTCTATTTCAAAATCCACTTCCCTATACAAATGTGTTTATTTGCAAAATCCTTACTTAATCCATTATTCACATCGAATGTGAAAAATATTTCTTTTATACAATCCCCTTAGTTTGATTTCGTATTTTAAATTAATATCCCGTTTTCCCAACTTCAATTTAAACTTCCATTTAGAATTATACATACATAATCTCCTTTTTATTCCTAACACTTAAATCTCACTTAATTCTCTTATAAACGCTGAGTTCACATTCTGTTTTAAAAATACCGGTGTTAAAACCAATTTCTACTTCTCCATATGAGTTCGGACTTATATATTCCATTTATCAAAATGATAAACATTTATAAAATATTTTTATGAATAAGTCGTCTCTATTTATCTGTTAAAACATATTTCTAATTAAAATCTATTTTTGAAACCAATTCTCTTGTCTCTCGCCAATTCTCTTTTTAGATTCAATTCAATTCCGAAATATACGCTTTATATAACTTTATTCATTTAAGAAATATGCCCTTTCCATTCATTTTATAAATGTTTCCTTTTATAAAATCTATTCATTTTACTAATGTTTCTCTTTTATAAAAATGTCTTCATCTCATAAATGTTCTTTTTATAAAATGTCTTCCTTTTTACAAATTTCTATTTTACTTTACAGTTATTTCCTTTTAATAACATTTATTTTACTTTGAAATATTTCCTTTTATCTAAAATCCATAGACTTTATGTAAATAATTTAATTTCAATATATGCCATAAAATTTCACTTTTCACATTCTAGTATTTCTTATAGTGTTAATCATACCATATAACAATGACTAGTCTCATTCAAACACCCAAAATCAACAACAGTTTATGTGTCACATCATATATCATAATATATGGTAAACGGTAAAATAAATGTTGAGGAATCCAGCTGGATTCCTCCGACCTGTTTTCCTGCATCCACAGATGTTAATCAATATAAATAGAATAAACATGAAATATTCTGATAAACAGAATCAATATTCGATTAACGATAAATAAATATCATTGTCGATGTTTTCAACCAATTAACTTGCAGTTCAACCAAACAGCCAACACACATCAAATAACCATCATTTATAAATTTTTAAAATATTTTATAAGAATATAAATTGAAGAGAGTTAGTGAGATTTACTCAACTTGGTTGTTAATCTTGGAATAACGATTAACGTCGATCAATCCAGTCGGCCAACTAATTCTTCCATAAATTCAAACTAGCTTCAAATGGTTCTAAACCAGCTTCATCGCGTAGCCTGCGTGAGTACGATCCCAATGGATCCGACCGTTCGTGAAACTGTCAACGAATATGCGAGATATTTAATTTACAAGGTTTTGAATATATTATTATATGTAACTTAAATTTAAATAAATAAAACTTGTTCTTACCCTATATTAAACATGCCGCCCAAAAACTTTCAAACTAACCCAAGTGTTTCACTGTATCGTCCCTCCCCTTTGATCAAGAATGCTCTTCTTATTTTTGGGCCTTACTATATTATATTTTCGTTTTATAACCTTTTTTGGGCCTCAACATCTAAACCCAGCCCACCCAAACGTTGCCTACCCAACCTGCATCTTAACCTTTCTTCTTCAAGCTATACGCATGCTTCAGGAATACCGCATGCTCTCCCCTCTGACTCCACTTCTTACTCCCATTCCGTTGCCTACATACATTTGTTAAAAATGCCGCAGACTTCCCCTTAAACCTCTTTATTTCTACACCGATACCCAACAATCACCACTTTAACACTTCTCTTCACTTCGTGCTCCATCCATAAACTCCATGCAACTCTGCTCCTATCAAAACCCGACTTCGGCTCACCCCGCGTATGAAAAATCCAGATCCGCTTCCCATCGTTTTAGCTCAGACAACCGCCCCGGTACATCCTCACTAAACTCGTTGCTCCATGTTTCAGGAATTTCTGCACCTCCTTGCGTCTTACTCCACTTTAAATCAAACAAACAATATCATTCCCCTTCTCTCGAAAAACTCCACAAAGCCGTCATCTTACTAAAACGCTCGCACTTCACTACATCACTGCGTTTTTCACCCAAACACCCAGTTCGTCGGCGTTTCTCTGGCCTCACATCGACGATGAGCAGTATCATATACAGGAAGAGTGCGACAAATTAAAGAAATAAGATTTCAAATTATAGAGGGAGTTCTTATTCTCTTGCTCCTGCAAACCGAGTGCACTGCTGGGTATTTATAGTATTTCAAAACTTGGCATCCAAGGAGTGTACAGGGAAGCTATGCTGCATAGGCATGGGAAGGTCTGAACAAGTAGGTCGGCAAAGGTGGATGACTATTCATGTTGTGATGGTAAGCTGATGGGAGGTCTGTGTTGATTTGCCTGGACATAGGGTTGTGAATGATAGATCGAAGTAGGACTATGATCTGGTGAGCGGAAGGTAGGTGTTGACAATTTTTCTTGTACATGCATGCATGAGCCAATAGTAGGCGTGTATTTGCACAACAAAGTTTCCTCTTTCCAATGAATTCATTTCTCCCAGTACATGCCTGATTTAACTTAGCATATGCATTCTCTAGACTAGGCATGCTGTGATGTTTAATACTAAACAGTGTAGGCAGGTGTTTTTAGGAGTAGTTTAGGTTGGTGACAGGAAATACGAAGACAACTAAATGTAGTTTCTAAGGAGAGAATGTTTACTTCCAGTTTTTGGGTAGACTATTAGAACGTGCGTGATGGTGATCGTTCAAGGTAGGTGATAGTTTGGTGAAGTAGGTTAGGATACACGAGATAAAGTTGCAGATTTTATTCTTGATTCTTACGGTACTCCTGGTCCGTTCGTTCCCCATCACTTCTTTTTGGCCACTTTTCATTGATTTAAATGGATCTTGAACTCTATATTGTACAGTGGGATAACATGATGCTAGCGGCATAGGGGCATACAAAGTAGCTTCTAAGTTGTCTAAAATCTTTAATGAAATTGTACTTCAGATCTCCAAGTAATTAAAGCAAGAGCAGGCTCTTTCTTGCTACGTAGAATGATACGCAATTTAATGGTTTATTATTGTAAAGTATCTTCTCTTGAAATTTTATTTTTTTCCTCATTTCAAAAAGCTTTATGAAAATAACGTTTAGTCAAAGTAAAAGTAATAATGAATTTGCATGTACCGGGAATGGCGATAAAAGTGAATCCATTGTTATACGAAACTCCGTCCGCATACAACTTGCTATCGACAAAGATAAAAATACCATTGTGACCAGCAATGTGTTCCGATCACAAAAATATAATAACATCGGTAGGTTAACTCATATTGTGAAACTCTAAAATGTTATTATAGGGTGTACAATACTCCAAATAAAAAGTTGCGTATTTAATTAATTAAAAATTTCAGTAAAATTCTAAAAATTAAATTATCACTATGTTCCAAAAGAACCTTGTCTACATTCGAATCCATTATGTAGTTATTTCAAATAAACTGTTACGGTCAATGAACGGTTCTATAGTGACTATTTGAAAATTTGATTTGGACATATCTTGCAATCTATACGACGAAATCTCTATTTTCCACTTCCGATAGAAAAATATAGTTCAACAGATTCGAATGTTTCTTGTTTCGAAGAAATCCGGTTTATAACGGGTCTTGTACACTTAGTTGAAGTTCAGAACGTTAAATTACGGATTGTCGCGACATTTTGAGCTCGTTTATAATTTATATTATAATTAATACGTTCAACTATCATTTAAATAATTTATTAAAATAATTAAATGAATTAATTATTAACTCGCCAAAATTCTGGGATGTTACACTAAGACATCTGTCACCATACAGAGGACTACAATGAGAACCTTACGTACTTCAAGAAGCCACGTGCTTCCCCTTCCCATTCGTTTGGAGCCGTCATAACAATCAGATGAATGTGCGCTTCCCTCATATTTTATAACACCTCGATTGTCTACCCCGTTGGGTTATTCATCCTCAAACGTACGGACTGGTCCAAGCACCTTTCTTTAATATATTTTTAGACCCTATGTCTAAACATTCATTTACGAGCTTGCCTTACCTCACCGGGTTTCTGTTTAGCCTGGTTATTCCCATTCGTATTGAATTCTTATTCAAATTACCAAGTTTCTCTTTCTTATTAATTTCAGTCATATAACTTAATCCATTTAAGTTTATTAATAAGCCCACAACATGTTATTTTCTCGATTGTGGCCCAAGGTCTATAATCTACAATCTATTTTATATTCTTGCTTGGTCACATCATTGCAATAACATGTTCTCCTTAATACGTTGTTAAGTATATCTCAATTCACATGTTTCCTAATTAACATGTCACTTACCATTTATGATTAAATACAACTTATTTATTTATAAGTTTTCCTCATTCTTTCTCATTTAATCATAAATTCAATTTACACCATCACTACAACTTATCGTTGTCTAGTTAGCAGATTATTATGCATATCTAATTCTATCATTTCTACAAGTTATGCTTACCCTACAAGGGTGTCTTTAATTACATAACTTTATTATATTTTCCATTGGTTATGTATACCACTAGGTGTCTTTAATTATATAACCTTATTGGGTTAAGTTCATAGGCCTATATGTAAATATTACCCACCCCCTCTATTTTACTTAACCCACCCACTAGCCATCCTATTTTACTTAACCCAAACTTAAGTTCATAATCATACAATCCTTATGGATTAAATTAGGTTAAGTAGTCCAATTCATTACCATGTCCAATTATGGTTATAATGGGCTAGACCTCCCATATTAGGCCTATAACGTGTGGATGTTGGATATGTCGGTCGGGTCCGGGCAATCTTATTCCACAGTTGGGTCTAATCTCTTGTCTTAGCCCGATTCGTATTTGCGCACATTGACCTCTCACATTAGGTTCAACAATAGCGGCTGCCGGATATGTCGGTCAGGTCCGGGTAGACTTCCACCACTAATGCAACCTAACCTCGTTTCATAAGTGCATTTACAATTCCTAATTGTAATTATTAAACATTCCATTTTTATCCAAATCTACCTATGTCATTATAGGTGATTATTTCTCTTTTTCCCCATATTTAATTATATGCCAAATTCACTATTCAAATCATAGACTTTTGCACCCCTTTTTCAATTAACCTTTTAATTATGCACCATATGCTCTTTTCCCCAAGTTATAAGTCAAGGCATATACATACATACATACATACATATATATATATATATACATGTTAGGCACAAACCCAAATCTACATATTTTCCTATTTATGTCCCTAGTCCATATTCACCCATTTCAATACAAGTTATACCCAAATCCATATTCGCCAATGTATGCCTAAAATTCATATTCACATATGTACCAATTTATGTCCCAAATCAATATTTAGACATGTCCCATTTTATACCGAATTCCATACTTACATTTATTCCAATGTGTGCCTAAATCCATATTATCCAACAAGACGTATGCCCCCGAACCCATATTCGTATATTTCCAAATTTATGCCCAAATTTAGTTCCATATTTTCCTATATCAATTATGCCCCAAATTATGTCTTTCCCCATCGTTCCCAATTTCGCATGTTCGCATTTTTCAGCGTTAGGCCTAGGCTCGAAGGTAGCCTGGCTATATAAAAATAAAAAGGGAAAAAGAGGAAGAGAATCAAGAATAGGCATAATAACGAATCAATAATTAACTGATAGAAATAGGCATAAACTGAATAGGCATATTATAACAAGATTTAACATAGTGGCGATATGAACATATAAAAGTAGATTTGATAATTATGCCATAATAGAACTGATTAGGCACCGATTCAAGAATCCAACTTTTATATACATATCAAGATTACTATTTAAAAATTCATATCAAAAAATAACATGAATTCACAGTGAAAAGACCTAAGGAAATGGATCCAATTTAATGCCAAGAACATGTTGAATAAGTTGTTGTAGCCATCGCTGAATTTGTTGTAGCAATCTTCGAATATGTTTAATCTTCTTTGAAGGCCATTTTAATTTTCATTGCAGCAGAGCTTCGCCGTTAGTATTTAGATAAATAAAACCTAGGTCTAGGGTCCTTTATATAGCCTAGGTTCATGAATCTTGCTCCAAAATCGTCCAGGTTCAGAAAAGAAGTATCTAGAGCCACGGGTTGGTCAACCGCCCTTCAGGTGGGTTGACCCCTAGGTCGACCCCCATGTGCCTGAGTCGACCCCTAGGTCGACCTAGAAGGGTCTCAGGTCAACTTCAAAATGTCGGCTCTTCCTTGATTTGTGCGTCGGATTTCTGGTTTTGCTGATTTTTGAATTTGTATGTATATATATCTTATATGCATACAAACTTCAAACCTTAATAAGTTCTTCATACGATGTCCGATTTACGCAAACCATGTGTCTATCTTGACCCGAATTCCAAGACGGACGCAATGGCGAGGTCTGTTTTACTTAATTCTGAATATTTAATTAAGTTTTCCTTAATTCATTGTTAAAAGTGTATTTCACACTAACTATTCTTAAATTCATCATTTTTAGCGTCGTTAAAATCTCGGGGTGTTACATTCCCCATACTCAAAGGATTTCGTCCCCGAAATCTCTAAGTTAAGAAGAACGTATATCCTAACATCCAATAATCATATATCCATCTAGCAATCACCGGCTTCCTTTGTCCTTAAGGAATTTCTAATGCTTTTATGAACATACGCAATAGCATGTGTATATGTTCGTAAACTAATGCGAAAGATCAGGCAGTCTACTGATTTAGTTGACCTCCTTAATGCAATGTATGTTTTTGCCATGCAACTAAAATATAAGCAAATCATCCTAATCCATGTAAGTTCTATATGTGTGCACAATCATCCATCCACATGCAACATCAATGTAACAGTAGTCCATAAAAAATTAAAAATGCACACACCTCAATATGCAATATGTAAGTGATTGAGCCGATCTAGTGCCTATTGTGTGTGTATATGAATTCATGAGCAATCACTAGCAACCACTTGCATCCATCAAACATAACATGTCTCAAACACATGTTTACATTCATTAGTTTTCTACCTAAAGACTCGATCGATAGGAGATATCCAAACGATAGTTACAAGTATTAATTCAAAGCTTGGAAAAAGAAGTTAAGAAGATATTCTCGAAAATATAGGATATGAAGCGCGAATCTTGTCTTCAGCCTCCCAAGTAGCGTTCTTGCAGTCCTCTCCCCATTGCACTTTTACTAGCTTTACTTCTTTGCACAATGTCTTAACCTCCGATCCAAGTATGCAAGTTGGAACTCATCCTATCGTTGCTTTCTTTTATACTTTCACTTCCTTTCGCAAGTTTGGCTTCACTACCTCGAACTCTATACACGTAATCGCCTCTTGAATGAATAGTCATCTTAGAATGGAAGGCTTCCTTAAGGATTGTCTTCAATAGGTTTCCCATTCCGATATAATTCACCTATCAAACCTCTTTTCAAGTAGCTCCCCTACTTGCTTATCAAGTTCCCTCTTTCTTTTTAGGAGTCACATGTCGCAAATCATTGATAGATATATCAAGAGGTTCTAGGAGACTAAGCATGACAGACTCTTTTGGGGTCATAGGAAATCTAGAGAGTCTTTCTACGGCAAGTCAGAAGTCTAACGACCCTCCTTTCACAATCTAGAATGGCTCCATATATGGTTAACCCATCCGTCCTAGAATCAAACCGTATCTTATGAAATCAAGAACATATGTGTCGTAACCAAACTCGACGCCTAACATAGAAATTCTCAAACCTCGACAAATCCTCGATAAATGAGCCATACCCCTAATGGGTTTGAGACACTAACGGGATCCAAAACCATACTAGTATCTAGGTGCAGAGATTCAACTAAAGGATCAGATATAAAAGAATGTGAAGCGCCAGGAAAAGAAGCAGCACAGGATGATCAGAAATAGAAATCAATCCTTCGATGGAAACTTTCCTACCCCTATCCTATCCACCAGCTATGAGAACATTAGCTTGCCCCCCCAGAAGTTCCTGTCCTCTGGACTTGTCTTTGTCTCTTTGAGCACTCCTTAATGAGGTGTCCTGCCTTACCAAAGTGGTAACAAACGCCTTTTCTCTTTCTGCAATCCTTTTCCAGATGACCCACCGTTTCGAAATTATGGTATTTCCTCTTTTCTTCTTTGGGTTGTGCTCCTTAGACCCAAATCCCTTATTCTCATTTTTACCATCCTTGTGAAACATGCTAACAAGTCTCTTGAAAGCTGCCTCCATCACATAGAAATCCTTGCGAGGCTTGAGAGAAAATAAGACGTAGGTGAAACTAGTACGGCTAAATATGGAGGTTGGGCACTTCTTTGCCCTTCGACATGTACCGTAGTTTTAACATGTCTACGGAAACATGCCGAAATAGGGATACCCTTTCGAAAGGAAACGGTTCCTCGATCAAAATGGAAAAGAAATCAAGCGGAGAATCGATTTATGGCTTTGGGAATATGCTTTTCAAAAACAGACTTTTTATTTTAAAATACTTTGTTTTTGAGACCTTTTTGAAAACCATTTTCAAAATACTTTATCCGGCCTTATAACCATATGCTCTGATACCAAATGTGACACCTCATGTCCGTTATTGTCACTCACTAAGGGAATGCATTAAGTTCCGTGAGGCGTTATAGGTAAATAAGAACATAATAGTACAAGACAGACATGTAAAATAGCAGCGGGATTAAAAACTTTATTTAAATCAAAACATCATAGTCCCAAATACTGAGTTTACATCATAAGTAACTAATTGCATGAATAATCTGTCTTGCCAAAATATCAGAGTACAAAAGCATAAAACCGTATTTCCCTATGAATCCAAAAGAGAGTTGATCAGAAGTCGAAGCGATACATCTATATCCAAAATCCAAGCTAAGCTGAAAGAATCCAAATCAACTCTAAGCACTTCCACCTTGAGAATCTTAGGGGGGAACGGAAGAGAGAGAAGAGGAAACAAAAAGGGTTAGACAAAAAGTCTGGCGAGTCCAGTTAAATAAATAAAAGTATCATGGCAGGTATATAAAACTGGAAAAACAAGATAACAGTAACAATAATAAGTGTGAACTGAGCAAGATAAGATGAACAAGATATGTTGCGCTTCTTAAATACATTTCTCTATACCGCGCAGATACTAGTATATCAGAAATAGAATGATCCCTACTAGTACCATTCCATTGCATTTTCTTGGTTATAAGTTTACTTGGGTTAATGGCACTCAAGACTTATACGTGCATCGTACCCAATTACTTTCCCATGGATTCTCCTAATACAATATATGTAGCTATCTCTCAATATTGAGATACACCCCACGGTACCCCACTCGCACGGTCTCCACCGTAATAAACGTAGTCCCTCATCCTACGCTGGACTGACGTATGGATCTCTATAAAAAATGTTACGGTCTGCATATATCTATCGTTACTATGCTACGTAAGCGTATGGACTGCCACCATCTATATAATTAGATTCCTTATCGTAATAATGCCCTCTAGTCTACAATACACCACCCAGAGCAGATATGCACGTATCTAGACCGTCCCACATATGTACTGTAATTGTAGCTTGATGCCTCAATCGCACGTCCTCTAATGTGCATTGAGTTCCGTGGTAGGGCTAAATAAGAAACACGGAACTCGGGCGGGAGCTTTTCCATACCTATTCAGGCCGCCTTTAAGTGCCTTCAAATAAAGATATTCCTCAGGTCTGTTTTTCATGGTGGCTATAGCCCTACCTCGGCCCCTCCCTCAACTAGTAACGACTACAGAGCTAAGCAACCACCCCTAATAACAACCAATCTAAACATCCATGTGGCGTCTAACCTCAACTCCGTACCTCGATAGTGAAAGGTGAAATGATATCTTGGATTTAGCTCTAGTCTTTTCGCATCATGCTAGCTGTCGATGATGGATATCCGACGGTCTACTATCCTTGTTGGTTGTGACCCTCTCTACCTCCTCGTGAGGCAACTGTCGAATCACCCTGGTGTCATATCGTTACAACATTCTGACTGCATAGATACATCTTATGTCAAGGCCCACCCACCTAGTAGTTACGCTAGACCCAACCTCTGCGAGTATAGCCTAAGACATCTGTCACTGCACAGAGGACAACTAGGAGAACCTTACGTACTTCAGGAAGCTGCGGGCTTCCCCTTCCCATTCCTTTGGGGTTGTCATAACAATCAGTTGAATGTGTGCTCCCCTCATGTCTTATAACACCTTGATGATATACCACGTTGGGTTATTCATCCTCAAACGTACGGTTTGGTCCATGCGCCTTTCTTTAATATGTTGTTAGACCCTATGTCTAGACATCCTTTTATGCGCTTACCTCACTGGGACTCGATTTAACTTGGTTATTCCCATTCATATTGAATTCTTATTCAAATTACCAAGTTTCTCTTGCTTATTAATTTTAGTCATATAACTTAATCCATTTAAGTTTATTAATAATTCCACAACATGCTATTTTCTAGATTGTGGCCCAAGGTCTGTAATCTACAATCTATTTTATATTCTTGCTTGGTCACATCATTGCAATAACACGTTCTCCTTAATACGTTGTTAAGTATATATCAATTCACATGTTTCCTAATTAACATGTCACTTACCATTTATGATTAAATATAACTTATTTATTTTATAAGTTTTCCTCATTCTTCCTCATTTAAACATAAATTCAATTAACACCGTCACTACAATTTATCATTGTTTACTTAGCAGATTATTACGCATATCTGATTTTATCATCTCTACAAGTTATGCTTAAACTACAAGGGTATCTTTAATTACATAACTTTATTATATTTTCCACCAGTTATGTATACCACTTGGTGTCTTTAATTACATAACCTTATTGGCTTAAGTTCATGGGCTTATATGTAAATATTACCCACCCCTCTATTTTACTTAACCAACCCACTAGCCATCTAATTTTACTTAACCCTAACTTAAGTTCATAATCATACAATCTGAAACACCCCACCTCCGTTAAGGTCACTCACAAAAGGAATGCCTTAATTTCGGTGGAGCATTATAGGCAAAAGATGCAGATAAATTACAAGACAAACAATTAAAGCAGCGGCAAATAAATAAAACTTTATTTCATTGATAAACAGCTTGTACAAAGATTGTTTTACAATACCAAAGTATCCTGTCTTGCTTACAAAAATAAAGAAGCATAAACTGATTTCCCCAAATAAAGCATGAGCCATCCATAGTAGTAGAAGAGAGAGTCCAAGGTAGCACATCAAAGAGTCTTCAAGCTTGGAAAGAGTAACGGTCCAAACAAACCTGAGCTATTCCCTCCCTAACTACCTAGGGGGGAACGGAAGAAAAGAGGTGAAAGCAAACTAGGTCAGACATAAAGTCTGGTAAGTCCAGTGATTCTCAGTATTTAAATAAGGAAAAGGGTCATGACATGAATAAACTAAATATAAGTCTAAACCATAGTAACAAGATAATATGGGATAAGCATGGGATATGGCAAGATAAACTGAATGTACCGATAAACTGAATGTACTGATAAACTGAATGCGCTTCTACTCCTTCTCTGCTTCTCAACTACCCTGTTTATAATGATTTATATATCTTTGCACTACCTAACTGGTGTCCAAACTAGTAATCTATGATCATATGATAACGTGATCCCAATCCCCGTATTTGCGGTTGCCTTCTGGTGTGCTTTTATTATGGGGATTCCGTTTGTTACCTAGATCTAATCTAGAGCTTACTATCG
>JASFAX010001835.1:0-48598 GCA_030737875.1 Allium sativum
CAACACTTCATTGTGTTCGAAAAGAGAGACGAGATCATAAGATAGAAAGTCGCTAAAGATGGCAAAAGCACCCGTGTTAACTTTAGCATTTGCTAAATAGTTACCATAGGTTTTGATGGCCTCTTTGTCATTATGAATGAAACGACCCGAACTTCCCCGTGAAGGAAAGCACAGATTGAGTTGAGAACAAGCCACAAAAGAATGCAGATGGAAGAACATTTCATTGTTAATTACAACAATTCATCAGATTACAAGAATATACATAGTATGAATGAATAAAATACATACGATAAATATCAGAGATTATAATAAATTACATAGCAGCGGAAAATAATACAAAACACAACTAGAAGTAATACACGGATACAGAGCTTTCCGAGTATTGTTGCAGCTGTAAATCAGGATCCCGTGAATATAAATCTGCAAAACCAAAACTACTAGCTGCCCGTGTCAAAATAAGGGCATGCAGAGTTTAGGTTAAAACAATAAACTCCAGGTCAGTCATGTGACTAGCGTGAGAACTAAAACAGTTATTAATCTTTATTTTAAAGTTAGGTGAATCAAGGGACCACGCCGTATAACACGAAACGGGTTTCCTCCCAAGAATACCAGTGCATAAAACAACAGCGCAATGCTAAATAAAGAACAATGAAGCTATTATAAGAACCAGGTCCCATCACGCAATGCAACGCAAGCCGGAGGATAAGGTTTTTACCTTATAATAGCCAAGAATGCTTGGTACGTGAAATTTCATCTTTTATTACTATAAGTGTATAGTGTCAAAACAATTTCAATCATAAGTATTAATCGTAGACAGCATGGGTACCATATATTATGTCGCCAATACTAGGCTCTACAAAACAACACATGTCATGTATTGGAAGTTGGATTTCCATCTGTGAACCGAGGCAAAAGATAGTCCTCACTGGCTTCGAGACTCTCTAGCCCGAGCCTCAGGGTCAGAGCACATCGACCCTTGGATCGTCAGGGCCGGTCCACAGATATGGATTAAAATGCCTGAACACTGCGTTTCCCCACCCTTTGGGGCGTAAATGAGCCAAATGACTCCATCGGCTCCACACAGTCACCGATATATCCGAGGCACCTCGCAACAGCAACAACCACATAAGTCAAACTCGTCAGGGCATGTAAAACCACTGACGCCACTTCTAGCTAGAAGGAAACACATGCCCTCCCTGATGTCCTCTCCCGTTTCTGGTTCACAACCGGGGTGTGAGGCTCGCGAATCAACGTTACACAAAGCTATGCCACATAGGCGGTGCTTTGATCATCACCACAAGACTTTGCTTTTCAACAGAAGCCTTGATCAAATGCCACTTAGGCATGCCACACAGGCAATTCACTCCATGCGATTGATATCCATCAATATATAACCTCTGAGCTCATACGTCTCAGAGAAGGGCGTTAAGCAAGAGAATAAATTCTCCGCCGCCAAACAGATATACATTTAATAGAAATCAATCACACAGAATAAAATCCAATGTCAGACACACAGTCCATTTACAAGTTCATTCTGGGTCTAAACGAAACCGGAGGCACCTAGTACCCCGCACATCCATCGATCTCCAAGTACATCTGGACGATCACTAACTGATTCCCTCCTCTTGGGTGTACGGTCCAACCAAGATCATTAGTAATCACCCAAACGACGTGAAGACTTCCGGTCTTCGACCACCGTCTTCATCCTCGACACCACGTCGAATCAGTTATTCAGAATGGGATAAACCCGGTCTTTTTGAATAACTCGCGTATATAATAAACAAGTGTTGCACAAACACAACATACGCCTCATTCCAATCTAGAATATTATTTTATTCAAATATTCCTATACTTTGGGAAAGGTTCCCATTAATTTTATCAAAGATAAATTCTTTAAATTTATTCTTTAATCTTCTTTGAATATCAATTCAAACTAGTCGGGATTAGCGAACCACACCGAAGTAATTATTTACTTTATTTCCCAACCCCAACCTATTCATCCCATGAAGTAAAACTGGTCATACTTCATATCTAACACCACGGTGTTATCGGTAAATTCAATTACCATTTCACGTTCAAATCTAATTAAAGATTTAACTATCGCCTGGAGCAAAACTGGTGATACACCATTCTCGATTATTTCAATCTAACTAAGGATTCACTAAAACTCCACTTAATTTTAATTTCCCCAAAAATCAATATCCTGTCTTCAACTGGGTTAAAGAACCCATGTCATTTAAAACACAGTTCACTATAAACCCAAAATCATATTCCATTGATTATCGGGTTAAAGAACAAGTGTTATTTAAAACACCGTTCACGATAAACCTATAAATCAATTCAAATTCAATTCCAATTAAATACCATTTAATTGGTACACTTGATTAAATCTAAATAAAAAGACTTAATCTTTTTCTCAACTATGTATAAGAACAGTGTTAATGAAGACACCATTCATGACAAACCCCAATCACATTTGATATTAAATACAAGGCTCTGAATAGAAAACATATCGGCTTATATTCAATATCAAATTCTACGACCAACAAATATCGTATTGGAAATAACGATATAAATATCATTCAAATTTCCATAACAATATCTATATAATCACGAAATCCAACATCGAAATATTCCAAAGACAAATTCGATTCAAATCCATTCCAATTCACTTAATGGAAATTCTGGTTACTTTTAAAACCATTTCAAATTCACTTTGTTTATTTTAAAAATAAATAGAATTATAATTCTAGTTCAAAACTAGTTCATTTCGATAAAAATCAACTTTTATCTTTTCAAATTTGGAGTTTTTCATCCCAATTCTTCACAAATCATTTCTTATGATTTTACACAAATTATTACTATTTTTAATAATTTTATCAAGGCCCGTATAGTCGATTTGCACAAACGACCATCGAACTGCACGTACAACAACCTTTTCCAAATTTGATTTGGACATAATTCCAAATCCAACCGTTAGATTTCAAATCTCTAATATTCGTTAGAAAAATCTTTTCGATACGAGCCCAACGGTTCCGGTTTTAGGAGAATCCGACAGTCGGATCTCCCGCAATGTCCACTCGAAGTCAATGGTCGAAATTCACGAACTACCGCGGCGCGGTGCGTTCTATTCAGGCCATTATATATATATAATATATATATTATATATATTTCGTCGATTTCCTTTCAAAACGTATTTTATAAATCGTTTAAAATTCATTTTCGAAACGATTTCAACTTCCTTTTCAAATTCAAATCAAAATTGAATTTTTTAATATAAATTCGTTTTAATTTCATTTCAAATCGATTTCCATTCAATTTCAATTTAACTTGAATTTCAATTCATTTCAATTTAATTCGAATTTCAATTCATTTCAATTTAATTCGTATTTCAATTCATTTCAATTTAATTCGAATTTCAATTCATTTCAATTTAATTCGAATTTCGAAATCACTTTCAATATTCATTGAAAAATGAATAAAATCGATATAAATATCGTTCATGTCAAAATGGCGTCAACCTAATCAACACGGCTTTTATTCAACACATGAATGTTTATTCTATTCAACACATGAATATATATATTTCTATTCAACACATGAATATATATTTTTCTATTCAACACATGAATTTATTTTCAATTTAACACATGAATTTATTTTCAATTCAACACATGAATGTTTATTCTATTCAACACATGAATATTTATTTTTCTATTCAACACATGAATATATTTTCTATATTGAAATGAGGCCCAATCAATTACCATATAATGTTAATTATATGGATTTTCTACAACACATGTATATAATAGCAACGATAAATAATCAACCATCATCCATAGTGCACCACACAACTGCATAAGCATTAAATATCAATAATTAACGCTTACACAATCTGTCAATCCATCGATTGACATACAACTAAACAATCGGGATTAGTGTACGTTAAATTTCATCCCAACACCCGTGTGGGGTTTGAAATCAACAAACACATATTTTTATTTGTGCAGTTGGGCGATGTGTAAAATTTATCGTCCCAATCAATATCAGTCAAATTAGTGTATATAAACAAATCGTCCGATTTGTTTATAAATATTTATTTTATATACACGTTAAAAACCATATTTTTAACTATAAAATATTTTCCACTATAAAATATTTTATTTCATTTCACATCACACAATCAAATTTCACAACACAGCAATCAAACAAACAAGTCATCCATGGTCTGTGGACGACAGGTGTCGGGTGCTGCTAAGCACTGTCTGTATCCTAGTATATATTTCAAATTGAAATAAATATAAAAGTGAGGAGTTCTCACCCAAGCTAAACCAAACGCCACGACTCTTCATATGTAGAAATCTTCGTCGTGCTCGCCTTTTGTCAATTTCATTGTCCGTAGCCACTGCATATATAAAAATCGCATTTTTATATTGTAGCTATGTATATAAAAATCACATTTTTATAATTGCTCTATATGGATAAAAATCACATTTTTATACCGCCACTATATAGATAAAAATTATATTTTTACACCGGTACTATATAGATAAAAATTCTATTTTTACACCGGTACTATATAGATAAAAATTCTATTTTTACACCGCTACTATATAGATAAAAATTCTATTTTTACACCGCTACTATATATATAAAAATTCTATTTTTACACCGCTACTACATATATAAAAATTCTATTTTTACACCGGTGTTCATATAATAAAGATTATATTTTTATCACGCTATTCTCTACATAAAAAATTATATTTTTATATCTACTACTTACATAGAGATCGAATTTCTATTTCGCTACATATATAAAGATCAAATTTTGATTATATATATTACAAAAATCACATTTTTATTATTCCTACAATATAAAAATCACATTTTTATTATTCATAACTATAAATAAAAATCGTTTCTATATCTACTAAAAATCAAATCTTTATAAATTGAAAATTGGATTTTCATAACACTAAAAAAATCCTATCTTTACTAAATTAAAAATCGAATCTTTATCAAATTAAAAATCGAATCTTTATCAAATTAAAAATCGAATCTTTACCATATACATACATATAAGTTTCAGATCATTGAATATATTCATATATGTATAATTTCAGATTTGTTTTAAATATAAAAATATAATAAAACTGAAAATAAATAAATGTAGATCAATAAAATAGAAGACTCACTGTTCTTGGTTTAAGGGGTTAGAGGAGGGTCAGGGGAGAGGCTGGAAGCGGCGCCGGGGGTCTTGACGACGATGGGGATGGAGGCTTGATTGAAGAAAATGGGGCTCGCGGTCTTCGATGTAGGGGTTTGGAGCTTCGAACGGGGAGAGAGGGCAGCGGATCGGGGTTGGGGGGGCGTGGTGGCCTGCGCGTCGGGCTGGGTGGTCGGCGCCTCGAGCGGTGGTGGCTCCAGGGTTCGAGCATTGTTTTGTTTTTTTTTCTTTTCTTTGATCGATCTGAATAAGGGGGGTTGACTTGGTAAAAGGGGAGATAAAGGGGGTGGGAGGGAGTTATATTATTTATTTAATTTATTTTAATCCACTAAAAAGTAACTTTTTCTTTCAAACTCAGAATCGAACCCACCGCCTGTCGTCCATAGCTAATTATCCCTATTCCGAACACAATGGGATATGTATCGTAAGCTGATTCGATCGTTTCGATCAGTTTTCATCAAAATCAAAATATAACTCTATATATTGAATTTGAACGCACATTTCAATTTACCGGGGCCACATACTAACTAGAAAAATTCCCGAAAAATATTTTCTAGCTTCCTATTGATGGTACGGTCCTAACAAAACAAATTTCATTGAATTCTGAGATCATTTGAAAAATGGCCATTTTCCAGTCGATTAAAATCAACTGAAACATGTCAACACGTTTTCCTTTGCCACGCTCACATATTGATTCAAAAAATTACGAATTTTGGAATCTAGCAATAACTTGACATCACGGATCCAACAAAATTGGTTTCGTCGAAAACCGAGGTCTTTTGCAAAATTCCCATTTTTAAGGGCCAGAATTCCATAGCGACTATTCTGAAATTTCAACTGGACATATCTTTTGATTCCCGCTATGAAATTTCAATTTTTCGGATTCATTGGAAAGATATTCACAAATAGATTCTAATATTTTTGGTTTCACTAAAATTTAGTTTATTTTGCACCTGGTACATTCATTTGAAATTTGAAATCGAATTATCGAACTACCGCGCCATTTTCAATTCCTTTTTTAATTATGAATAATTATTTATATTCTAAAGACGATCTATATAATATATACGTTCGAATTATATTCAAAATAAATTTTACATCGATATTATTTAAAATAATTTATTTTAAATATTCAATGCTAAAATTGCCAAAATAAAAATTTTAAATTGGCTCAGATTTCAGGGTTATTATGATGAAGATAGCCTTTGATGGTTTTGGTTATTTTCAATTTTTGAGTTGAACTTGAGGAAGCCATTGAATTAATAATTTTGGAAGAGAATAGATATGAAAATTTTAGTTTTGAGTTATGAATGAAAGGTAGAAAGGATATATATATATATGTATATATATAAATAGAAATTGAATGGATATGAATTGGATGAATATGAATTGAATAGGCACAACTTTTCATATTGAAATGACATCTTTTCAAACCTTGGGAGTTGGTGAAAAGATTGGAGAGAAGTTTGAAAGTTTAAACTTTTGAAATTCAAAATTTAAATTTCAAAACTGGTTAGATATGTCGACATATACTTTTCTGTATGTTGACATACTTGACTCATTTCAAAGGAAATTAGATTTTTATGTTTTGAAGTATATTATCGATTTATATTTCAGGTTTAACAATTTCCTATAATAATTCTAATCCTAATAAACACACAGACCAATTATTTTATTAATTTATTGGTTATTTAATATTATATTATTATTTTGAATTTCAAAATTCAAATTTGAATTTTAAATTTCAAAAGTTTGTTTTTAAAGTTTTAAATTCCAACCAAAACAAACAAACAAAGAAACCATTCAACCAAATAAAATTAAAATTTAATTAATGCGTACCCGGTTTTTTGATCCTTTCTTCATGATTTTTGAACTCTGAATTGCCGTAAAGCATATATTGGTATTTACGGTTTCTGGTTCTTCATCACTTGATGACGAATCTGAATCATCTAATGTTGCTGCGTATGCTTTCTTTCTTTTCCTTGACGAATTGTTGTTGTCCGTTTGTTGAGTCAATTTGTCTGGATATGGACACGTTTTCTTTATATGGCCTGGTTTGTTGCAATTAAAACATCGACCATCATTAATTTTTGAATTTCCTTGAATATAACTCTTCCTTTTATATTTTAGAAATTTTCTAAAATGATTTGTCATAAGCGCTGTTTCTTTATCATCTCCACTACTCGAGTCGGAATCATTTGTTGTTGCTCTCAGTGCAATTGATTTCTTTTTAGTTGATCTATTTTCTTTTCTGTAATTGGACTTCACAAGACATAAAATTTCCAATTAACTCTTCAATCTTCATTTCATTGACATCATTGGCTTCTTCAATAGCCAAAGTCTTCTGATCCCATTCTGAAGTTAATGAATTCAATATTTTTCTGACTTGATATGCTTTAGAATAAGTTTTTCAAAGTGCTGTTAGCGAATGCACTATCTCTTGTAATATGCAATACATATCTGAAATAGACTCATGCTTTTTCATTTTGAATAATTCAAATTGATTAACTAATATGGCTATCTTAGTCTGTTTAACTTTACTAGTTCCTTTATGAGTAACTTGTAAAGTTCTCCAGATTTCATAAGCAGTTTTACATATTGATACTCTATTAAACTCATTCCTATCTAATGAACAAAATAACCTATTCATGTCTTTAGAATTGCTCTGTGCAGCAGCCTTTTGTTCATTTGCCCATTGTGCAAATGCAGTTGTGGGTTCAACATATTCATTTAGTGTACTATTCTATGTGTCTAGACCTACTGACTGTAATAAATTTTCATTCTACAATGAAAATATGAATAATTACTACCATTAAACAATGGTGGTCTAACAGTGGATTGAACCTCTATAAAAGAACTATTATTGCTACCAGTGTTGCTCGCCATTATCACTATTTTCAAAAATCAGATTATGAACTTTTTGAAAGACCTTGCTCTGATACCAATTGTTAGGGAATGCAGAATGGATCTTTAAGGCAAAACAAACACTAGAGGAGGGGTGAATAGTGTCTATTAGAATTTAAACAAAATCTAAAACTTATATGAACTACGGGATGAATCAAACACTACAAATACAATCATAGATTCAAATACAGTTACAAAATAAACAGAAATAAAGATGCAGAAAAGGAAAGAACACACCAGATTTTATACTGGTTCGGATTACTCCTATGTCCAGTCCCATACAATGCTGGATTGCGCAGAGTTTTATTTCTATATCAATAGTCAAGTACACCCTCCTTGATTTCACGGCTACAAGGGATACCACCGATTTCTACTTTCCGGATTTCTCGGCTACAAGAAAACACCGATTCCTGCTTCCTTGATTTCTCGGCTACAAGGATACCACCGATTCCTCTTTTACTCAACCCAAACAATTACAAATAGCCCTAGAACTCTTCAATAGCACTTGATTCAGAGAGAGATGAGAAGAGAGTGTAGAGAGAAGAAGTTTGATCAAAATAGAATTGAATTTGGTAGAGTATAAGTGTAGAAATCATAAAAATGATTAAGAATGATTATATAATGAAAGAGGATGAAAGTGGAGAAGAAGATATATTTAAAAATTCAGTTTTAACCCCTTTTTATAGTTATGAAAGGTTGCAATGTTTCTGAATTGTTTCAAATAGTGAAAAGACACTTCCTTTCAAAATTGAAAAAGTGACAGTTATGTGTCGACGTGGTGTTTTTGTTATGTCGACATACCCTAGTGTATTTTTGATTTTTAAAACATTTTTCAAGGGTTTCGATAGAAACATAATTCTAGAAATTCTTGAATCAAAATATAGTATTGTAAATTAATATTATAAAGTAGAAAATCATATGAAAACACAAATTCAAACTATATAAACATATTTATAAAATTATAAGGTGTTAAACTATATAAATATAAAGTATAAGAATATAAATATATAAAATTTAAGTTTGTAAAACAAATAGGAAAATCAAAGGGAAAAAATAGAAAATATAGGAAAATAAAAGAGAGAGAATTGAGGGTAGAATTAAAAATCATAATTTGAAAATTAGAATTAGATTTAGAATTTGAACCTGGGGTGCTATTTAGAGTCTTACACAATCTAGACTCTATAACTATATTAATCTTGAACTCTTGAATTCTTGAAATCTTGAATACTCATGAGTCTTGAAATTTCTCTGATCTTTGAATCTCTACCATCTTTAAAACTGTACAGTCTTCAGTAATATTTCCCGTATATAATTCCTGCATATGTATGTATATATATATATACACATTCTATACAAAAAGTGTTAGTATATATTATATAATTGAAATAAGGTTATTGTCATAAAAACTCCATTCTCCAACAATCTCCCCCTTTTGATGATGACAACCTTAGTTTATAAAATCATACCTGTATATATCTGTTGATGATGATCCTTCTAATACTCCCCCTATCTGTAAGAATCCTATAAACTATTCATATATTTTACAGTTTATCCCCCTTTGGCATTATTAAAAAGAAATTCTAAAGGTACTACCCCTAAATTGTAAAACTTCCTACATAGAACTTAAGTATCTATCCAATAAAAATACTCCCCCTTAATCTATTAACTACTTCTAAGTAGAATAATAATGTCTAGCAATATTATGATTAAATACAAACCAATCCAAGTGTTATCATTACATAAGTTTGTTTGATATATATATATATATATATATATATATATACACAAACCAAATCAAATTACACCATATGTCTTAATATATACATGTTTCAAACAATAGAATCCAAATCGCACTACACCATATGTTTTAGAATATTTAAACAAATCAATCAAATCGTACCAAATAATTAAACGTTTCTTGGAACTTCAACACATCCATCTTCCCAAAGATAGGATCCTTTTTAATAACTTCCCAATCTTCATCTTCTTTGGTTAGCGGAGACTTTGCGAGGTTATTATCTTCATCTCTGAAAAGAGAAGAGATTAGCCATCGCATTGCATCAAAATGATTCTCTTGTTGTTCGAACATCTTTATTTGACTTAGTTCGAGATGACATTGTATTCATTGAATAACAGGGAGAATATTTTTGAAATAACTCAAGGTTTCTTCTAGATTTTCACTAAGATTATGGATATGATTAGCCATGGATTTGATGAGAAATGAGTAAAGAAGAAGGAGTAATGAAATTATGAGTTTTTCTGGAAGAAATGGACTTAAACAGGGTCTGGAATTCATTGGATTTTGAATGGACATGAGTAGTTACTTTAATTTTAAAATTTGAAACAATTTGAATATCTATCAGTTATATGTCGACATACTCTTTTTGTCATGTTGACATACTATAGTGTTGTATTAATTTTTTTTGAAATTTTGAATTCTTTTGAACACTATTATATTATAATTAGTTTTATAGTTTTTCCAGAAACATAAAGATGATTATATCATAAATAAAACTCCATTCATTACTTGATAAAAAGAAAATACATCCAACTAATCAAGACACACTTTAAATTCAAAATTTGAAAGCAAATACAAGAAAATATATAAATATAGATTAGATTAGATGGCCTAGTTTTCGGATGATGATGAGGAATATGAAATTCCAAACTTTCTTCCTAGCTTGACCATGAATTTGGAAATTTTGGAGAGTCTCTTATTAAGCTTCTTTTGATTGTTGACGATTTTCACTTGATTATGAACAATCGTATCTTTGTAAATACGCTTAGAGGTTGGATACTCGATACTTTCCATAGAAGCCTCTTCTTCTTCTTCGACTTCCATTGGCTCTTGTTCTTGTTGCATTCGAGCTTGTTTGGCCTCGAATGTCTCATATGGTTTAAAAGTAAGAGGAATTTGCATGAGATGAATGTTTGATGCGTCAAACACTTTTCTAGGGACAAATTCTTCTCTATGAAGATCAACATTAAAGTAATTGAAAATGTGAGTGAGATAAACACCATAGTAGAGGGTGTTTTCTCTTATAGATAAATCTATGGGCTTAATTTCATTTAGGATCATTTCGCCCAACTGATAATATACCCACCCATAATAGCAAAAAGAGTTTTTTGGACTTTGAGAGTTGGATTGTTGAAATTTCTGGAACGGGGAGTGGTGGTATGTTGGAGGAGAAGGTTGACAATTCTTGTTTTTGGACGAAAGAAATGACTTTTGAATTCCATTAGAGCACCATCATCGAATATGTCGTGAAATATTTCCAAATCGGTTTCATTGATGGTAAAATTTGAAAAATCCGATCCCACACTTCTACAATTTATAGTGCCTAAGAGTTTGACATCGAGAACAATTTGAGTGCCCTTGACACTACTCCAAATTTGATTTTCGTTGCCTGCGCAAAATCCGCGATTAAGATTTGCATAGAACATCTTCACGAGTTTGGGATAACATACTTCGTCGTTATCACGAGAGTCAATTAGACTCAACATTTCATTGTGTTCGAAAAGAGAGACGAGATCATAAGAGGGAAAGTCGCTAAAGTTGGCGAAAGCACCCGTGTTATCTTTAGCATTTGCTAAATAGTTACCATAGGTTTTGATGGCCTCTTTGTCATTATGAAGATAGCCTTTGATGGTTTTGGTTATCTTTAATTTTTGAGATGAACTTGAGGAAGCCATTGAATTAATAATTTTGGAAGAGAATAGATATGAAGAATATAGTTTTGAGTTATGAATGAAAGGTAGAAAGGATAGATATATATAGAAATTGAATGGATATGAATTGAATAGGCACAACTTTTCAGATTGAAATGACATCTTTTCAGATCTTGGGAATTGGTGAAAAGATTGGGGGAAGTTTGAAAGTTTAAACTTTGAAATTCAAAATTTAAATTTCAAAATTGGTTAGATATGTCGACATATACTTTTCTGTATGTTGACATACTTGCCTCATTTCAAAGGAAATTGGATTTTTATGTTTTGAAATATATTATCGATTTATATTTCGGGTTTAACGATTTCCTGAAATAATTCTAATCTTAATAAACACACAAACCAATTATTTTATTAATTTATTGGTTATTTAATATTATATTATTATTTTGAATTTCAAAATTTGAATTTCAAATTTGAATTTTAAATTTCAAATTTGAATTTTAAATTTCAAATTTGATATTCAAATTTCAAAAGTTTGTTTTTAAAGTTTAAATTTCAAACCAAACCAAACAAACAAACAAACAAAGCAACCATTCAACCAAATAAAATTAAAATTTAACTAATGCGTACCCAGTTTTTTGATCTTTTTTTCAAGATTTTCTGAACTTTTAGTTGCCGTAAAGCATATATTTGTATTTCCAGTTTTTGGTTCTTCATCACTTGATGATGAATCTAAATCATCTAATGTTGCTGCGTATGCTTTCCTTCTTTTCCTTGACGAATTGTTGTTGTCCGTTTGTTGAGTTGATTTGTCTGGATATGGACACATTTTCTTTATATGGCCTAGTTTGTTGCAGTTAAAACATCAACCATCATTAATTTTTGAATTTCCTTGAATATAATTCTTCCTTCTATATTTTAGAAATTTTCTAAAATGATTTGTCATAAGCGCTGTTTCTTCATCATCTCCGCTACTCGTGTCAGAATCATTTGTTGTTGCTCTCAGTGCAATTGATTTCTTTACAGTTGATCTATTTTCTTTTCTTTTATGTAATTGGACTTCATAAGACATCAAATTTCCAATTAACTCTTCAATCTTCATTTCATTGACATCATTGGCTTCTTCAATAGCCAAAGTCTTTTGATCTCATTTTGAAGTTAATGAATTCAATATTTTTCTAACTTGATTTGCTTCAAAATAAGTTTTTCCAAGTGCTGTTAGCGAATGGATTATCTCTTGAAATCTGCAATACGTATCTGAAATAGACTCATTATCATTCATTTTGAATAATTCAAATTGATTAACTAACATGGCCATCTTAGTCTGTTTAACTTTACTAGTTCCTTCATGAGTAACTTGTAAAGTTCTCCAGATTTCATAAGTAGTCTGATACTCTATTAAACTCATTCCTATCTAATGAACAAAATAACATATTCATGGCTTTAGAATTGCTATGTGCAGCAACCTTTTGTTCATTTGTCCATTGTGCAAACGAAGTTGTGGGTTCAACATATTCTTTTTGTATACTATTCCATGTGTCTAAACCTACTGACTGTAAATAAATTTTCATTCTACATGCCCAATATGAATAATTACTACCATTGAATAATGGTGGTCTAATAGTGGATTGGCCCTCTATAAAAGAACTATTATTGCTACAAGTGTTGGTTGCCGTTATCACTATTTTCAAAAATCAAATTATGAACTTTTTGAAAGGCCTTGCTCTGATACTAATTGTTAGGGAATGCGTAATGGATCGTTAAGGAAAATCAAACACTAGAGGGGGGATGAATAGTGTTTGTTAGAATTTAAACAAAATCTTAAACTTATATGAACAACGGGATGAATCACACACTACAAACACAATCACAGACACAGATTCGAATATAGATACAAAATAAACAGAAATAAAGATGCAGAAAAGGAAAGAACACACCGGATTTTATATTGGTTCGAATTACTCCTATGTCCAGTCCCACACAACGCTGGATTGTGCAGAGTTTTATTACTATATCAATAGTCAAGTACACCCTCCATGATTTCACTGCTACAAGGGATACCACCGATTTATACTTCCCTGATTTCTCGGCTACAAGGAGACACTGATTCCTGCTTCCTTGATTTCTCGGCTACAAGAATACCACCGATTCCTCTTTTACTCAACCCAAACAATTACAAACAGCCCTATAACTCTTCAATAGCGCTTGATTCAGAGAGAGATGAGAAGAGAGTGTAGAGAGAAGAAGTTTGATCAGAACAGAATTGAATTCGGCAGAGTATAGGTGTAGAAATCATAAAAATGATTATATAATGAAAGAGGATGAAAGTGGAGAAGAAGATATATTTAAAAATTCGGTTTTAATCCCTTTTTATAGTGTGTGAAAGGTTATAACGTTTCTGAATCATTTCAAATAGTGAAAAGACACTTCCTTTCAAAATTGAAAAATTGACACTTATAGGTTGACATGGTGTTTTTGTTATGTCGACATACCCTAGTGTATTTTTGAATTTTAAAACATTTTTCAAGGGGTTTGATAGAAATATCTTGAATCAAAATATAGTATTGTAAATTAATATTATAAAGTAGAAAATCATATGAAAACATAAATTTAAACTATATAAACATATTTATAAAATTATAAGGTGTTAAACTATATAAATATAAAGTATAAGAATATAAATATATAAAATTTAAGTTTGTAAAACAAAGAAGAAAAAGAAAGGAAAAAAATTAGAAAAGATAGAAAAATAAAATAGAAAGAATTGAGGATAGAATTGAAAATCAGAATTTGAAAATTAGAATTTGAATTTGAACCTGGGGTGCTATTTAGAGTCTTACACAATCTAGACTCTATAACTATATTAATCTTGAACTCTTGAATTCTTGAAATCTTGAATACTCACGAGTCTTGAAATTTCTCTGATCTTTGAATCTCTATCATCTTTAAAACTGTACAGTCTTCAGTAATATTTCCCGTATATAATTCCTGCATATATATATTCTATACAAAAAGTGTTATTATATATTTTATAATCAATGATTATTGAAATAAGGTTGTTGTCATCAAAACTCCATTCTCCAACATTTTTAATTCACACATGGTTGTCTCAATTATTTATTATCACAAATACTATTGCTTTATTTCAAGTAAAAACAACCTAACACTAAGTTTCACTAGTCATTCACCAGTAAGTTAACTCTTAACAAACATTTAATCAATTATATTTCCCATCCCATAATACCACTTGTAGAATTATTAAATTAAATAAACAATTTACTTGTTTCCGCTGTGCAATTCTGATTTATTTCACTTTATCACTCTTTTACCCTAATATGAATTTCACTTATTTATCTTGTATTTAATTCATTTAGCCATCCCTATTTATTTTATTTAACTCGGCAATTAACTAGACATAAGAGGATATGATTTAAATTTCATCAAAATTGTAAACGAAGATTTTAACATCGAAAGGATTTGAGAGGATGGAAATTTCTAAAAAGATAAACCTAAGATAATAGGATACAATTCATGGAATACGATGGAATGAAATACATACCTAGACGTATTCCCAAAATTAAGTTTTACTGACGACTTAGAAGGTAAGGAACATGGGATAAGGATAACAATGGAAGCAATAAAAGTAGATACAAGTTACCTATTTACGGCTATTACACATTATTTACCCATTTACACGCTATAATTTAGACTATATCGCTAGACTTAGATTATTTTGACACTTATTTCACTTTGATTACTATAGATAGGTTATATTTGACTTATTATTGTTATTATGGATGTTTGTATGCAAGTTAGGGATTTGGATGACTTTTGGTTGCATGGATGAATTGTTTGCTCAGTTTAGCTTAAAACGTTGTCGTAGGCGATCTAGTATTAGAAAATTTCGTTTGTTAGAGTTTAGGGTGCATATCAATCAAATGCACAAGTTGATGTATATTGATCTAGTGCACAAGAATGGTAAACCTAGACGGATGAAATAAATTCTCAAAGGAGCTTCAGAGCGAGCAGATGGATTCGACGACGCACCAACATTGGGGCTCGCTGACAAATTTGAAGATGGAGCGACACTTTAGCTCGATGGCTAATTTAAAGACGAAGGATGAACTTGACAGTGAGATGGACTTCGCGACAAATGTTGGATACTTTCCTTGAATGCATTGATCAATTTTGGTTAAATAGGTGATCCAAGTAGTCCTTTTCTAATACTATGAAGTGGTCAATATCAATTACAATTGTTATTGGCCACTTTGACCAATTTGACATAGATGATGGTGCAATTTCTAAGAGTAGCATGCAATTGTTCATTGGAGAGTAGTTTCGACATGATGGCTTGTAACAACCAAAAATTTTGTTTGATTTTGAATCTATAAATTGATAGGATTTTAAAATTTGAATATTTAAAGAGTTTTTTATGTTAGAGCCGGCCATCTTTTAAACTGGCCGCAAACACTTCTTATTATAACAAATAATAATTACAATAGTTATAGGAGATTGGCAGATTACCAACATACTATCGGTTTATAAGGTAGATCGTCCACCACAAACGTTTTTAAAGTGGATTAACCACTGCAATTGACCTAGCATAAAGTACATGAGCTAACACTAACGACTAGACTACTAATGACATTTCTCTGTGCACGGAGAAGATTCATATATCCTTTCTGACATACTGCACGCAGACAGTGAATTACAACAGTACAAATGACATAATTTACGTTGCAACCTACTGGAAAAAAATAGGAAAATAGTTTACAAAAACCAGGATATGATATTTCAAGAAGCTACCCGAAACCAGAATGCATGCAGCATCAAAGCTCAGTGTTACATGCTCTAGACAAGCAGCATAATTTGCGTAAGGATAGCGAAACCACTAGGTCTCATCACAAAACAACATTGACATAAAGCTGAAAGGTAGCTTGAGCACTTCCGTGGAGCTCCCAAGGAACAACCCAAGTCTAGAAACACAACCGTTGCAGGGCAATCTCCTAATTGGCAACTGTAGCCCTGGTGATAGAAGTAGCCAAGCACCCCAAGCAGCCAAGCAATGTTACAAGACAAACTACCGTTTAAGTCATTACAAGAAGAGCCCTTCACACCAGAATAGGAATATACCGTATCCAAAACCCAACCAAACGTCCAGATCCCGATCAAAGGGGACGCAGACATGAATGCATGAAACACACAAGCAAATCGAAAGTAGCAAGAGAAATTAATGACCAGAGAACCTACCAAAACATCCATCGCCAACCTATAAACGTCTTAATTCAATACATGTTTGGCCAGTTCAAAAGGGGTTGTTGACCGATACCTCGCGCTGGATCCATACATCCAATGCTCATCGAAGCTTTGAGGAAATGGATGTCGAGATTTCGAAAATAGATTTGAACAATGAAATTAGGATGGATAAAGGGGTTTTGGAGCTGCCGTAAGCCAGGCATGGAGAAAGATGAGGTTTCTGAGTAGTTTATAAGAATTTGAGGAACATGCGTAAGGTAGAGAAGACGAACAAGAATAAAGAAGAGGACGGCGGTAGAACGTAGTCCCCATTTCTATAGAGTGGCAGCTCCCTCACTCAACTTGTGTTTAATATTTAAAGACTTAAACTTATTCTGAACTAAATAAAATATAAATTAAATTTTGTATTTGAATAAAAGTAAGTACCATTCGAATAATGAAATCAAACAACAATCAATTTGAATGTAATTGTTTAACTAACTCAACTTATATTGTAAAATTTTAAGTAAAATTATAAAATCATAAATTTAAATAACGAAATTGAATTAATAAATATTTTAATTTACCAAATTTGTTAGAATGTGAAATTTCCTGAAAAAGTCTGTTTTGGTCAAGGTTGCTTAAAAATTTGAATTCAAGCTAAAAATTGAAAATTTTCAAAATTCGAATTTATATTTTTTTTTATGTATTTATATTGAATCCTGAGCATTTAGCATTTTTCGATCTATTATAATTCAATTTTGTTTGTCCGAAATTTGAGTTTGTAGCTGTAAAATAACGCGCGTTATAGGTGACTTATTGGTGTGTATTTCAACCTATATGTCTCTATGTTGTGTATGTAAGTCTAGCTTATTGGTTTGTAGGACTTTTGTTATGCTTATTGGGCTTGTTGGGTTATTAATTTTCTTAAACAGTGGGTTTCATACATTTATTTTCAGAAGGGTTTCTCTCATGTGAATAAATCACATAGTTTTCTCTTCCCTTCTCATTTTTAGAAACCTTCTCATTTCTCTTTCTCTTTCTTATCTAGATCTAGATCTCAGGTTCATGGAAAAAATTCTTTAACTCGAACCTGCAAATGAAAATCAAAACAAATTGTATCTTGTCTCTCCCCTTGTTCAATAATAAACTTCATCTTCTCAAACACAAGAAAACCCATTCATCTTCATATGAAATAAAATCAATACACTTCCCATCTTCTTCTTCGGTCTCCATTGTGACCCGACTTCATCAGAGCGCCACCTTCCACGCCGAAATTCGCTCCATCCTCCACCTATCGGCGCTTGCGCATACACCACGTTCAGTACATGAAAACCCTAGAAATAACAAACCCATACTTTAAAAAAACAATCATAACCTATCCTACTCCTCCCTGCCACGCACACCACTGTGCCGTCGTGCAACCTAATGCACCTCTATCCTGCTCTGTTCTGCTCCAGCCCTAGCAATAACAAACCAGTTGGTGATATATTTTGTTTGGGGCATTATATACATTGTATATGTATTTTGCTTCACACAAATATATATATATATTATAAAATAATAGGATTGTTGCTTTGGAATTATTATTTTAGCTTGGCTTGATTATCGTGATTTGTAGTGGAGAAAATTCTGATTGTATTAGTTATCCAATTCATTGATTCAATCGTATCGTGTCAGCTTTTATGTCAGCTTCCACGTCTATTTAGCCTATGTCCTCTAGTTATATTTTGCCACGCTAGGTGAGAACACTCACTCACAGTTAACGTTTTCAGTTAGTAAATCAACATCATTTGAGATGACATAAGGAATGTTAGGATTACTCTAGAAAACCCAATTTATTTGTTATGCAACTTATGCACATGTGACATGCACTTGTGACATATATGACACGAATTTGATTATTATGATATGTATTGATTTATATGTGTTATTTGAAATGCTATTTTTTTTCTCACACTGCAAGTTCCCTACACATTTGTAAATTCATTATGGGTTGAAATGATACATACTCGAATCTCTACATAGATCTAGAAATTGAAACTGGATCGAATTGGGATGCAGGTTTAAATGTACCTAGGATTTAAAATTTAAATCAAGGATTGAAATGATATATATGCATATTACTTGGCCTTGGTAGAAAATTATGTACAACACCATTGGTCTATTTTGAAAAATTATTTTATGTGAATAAAATATTTTAGAAATCTAAATTTAGAATTGTATTTAAACCTATATTTTTATATAACTTAGTAAAAGTTTAAATTTATATTTTAAAATATATTTTTAGTTATAAAATTTTATTGTATAAGGTAATATATGTCTTAAATTATAAATTTAAGATTATAATTTATTATATTATCTAGTTTCAAAATTTAAATCATACAAATTATTTTATAAGTAAATTAATGAATATTTTAATATAGTATAAATATTATTTTAATTTTAAAATTATATAAATACAGAATTTGTAAAATATAAGTATATAAAAGTTTAAAGAGAAGATATAATTAATGATACCATTATTTAATTAAATGACTTAATTTAAGATGAATTTATCAAGTTAAGTTAAACTGATCTTTTATTTGTGATTTGGAAATTAATGAGTGGGCCATATGAATTTGTTATGATTATAAAACTTAATAAACTAATTCTATAATAATTTATTAAGTGACTGTCTGAATCTAAATGTTGATGATATTTAATATTTATAATCGATAAAAACTTATATTTAATTGATATAAACTTTACCAAAGACATGATTTGAAGATAGTTTGAATTTTTAAGAATAAAATTGAATAACCCAACTTGAATACCATTTTGAAATGGACTAAACTTAAGAATTTATTATTTAAAGCTTAAATTGATTTAAATTAAAATTGTTGAATTTGAAATTGCTAAAATAAAGATTTTAAAGTAATGACATTTGAAATATAGGAATAGGAAATCAAATGTAATTTTGTAAATGAACTGTTTTGTAAACAAAAAATATGTATCTTGAACTTAATACAAAAATAAATTGGTTTATGATTTATGAAATTAATTAAATAATGAATTGATTTTAAATATGATTTATGGCATTGAATATATGAACTTAATGATTTGAATATAAAAAAATATCGTTATTATTCAATTTGCGATATTTTAAAACATGACTTACGACATTGAAATATTTGAATGTAATTATTTGAATAAAAACCAATGTTGTTATTATATTGATGTATGATATTTTAAAAATAATTTAAATATAAATGACCACGGTGTGAAATAAGCGTTCGGATGTTAAACAGACCAGAGTCGGTATTGTCATACTCTCTGTCAATACCGATACCACTTTAACAACTATGCACATGGTAGAGAATCCAGAATTAAGTAGATTGGTTTGGCGAATGCTACAAGATGAAGTAAGAGAACAGTGATGGATAGCCTCGACCTTCGGGTCATAATTAAAATGACTAAAACACGAGCTATATCATGATTAATACAGGTAGCATCTCTTGTCAGACACACTTATTCAATATCATGTCTACTGCTTTGTGATTTTATTAGGGCCCTTTGATTTTGGAGTGTAGTTGGATGTGGGTGATAGTTGCGACTATGCGTTATCACCGGTCTAGGCATGCAATTGGTAGAACCCTACCCTAGGTATTGTTTGCGTGCCTTGTCGTAATATCCTAATCGAGCCCCCTACAATTTTGATTTGTGTCATACCTGTGATATACCTTCTGATGCCACTAGTTTACGGTAATGTATAGACTACGCCATTATAAAAAGTGTAAGGGCATAAAAGTAATCCTGCTTACGCTATTTTCAATACTATATTTAACCATGGATACTATTATAATATCGTATTACATTATATAATATCTAGTTTAACGGATCCTTAAAGAATGAAATCCTGAACATTCTTTAAGTTACTTATGCATTTCACTTGAGTAGATTTACTAATGAGAATGTTAATCTTAACTTAAGTGTTTTTTTGACTTGATGCTCGAGTTAGACCGAGGAATTCAGCTTTGGTTATTCATCTTTTGAGAGCTAAAGATCTATTGGAGATTCAGCTTATTATCTATATGCTATCGTTATCCTGGTGATTCAGTTATTCCACTTTTATTACTTATTTTCTAGGCATTTATTTGTAGCATCCCGGAAATTTCGACACTCGAATTTCGACACTAATACATCCCGTGCCCAAACTCAAGTCCCGAAAACCTAGAAAGCCAAAAGAAAGAAATAAGAGGATGAGATAAGAAAGAAAGAAATATTAGAATAGAAGAATAAGAAGAATGGTCCAACACCACACAAATCTCACATTGGCGGAACAAAATTTAGAAATAATTTTTATTGAGAGCTTGAAAAATAATACTTACATTCATCAGAGTACAGCAATACATATGGCCAGTTATAATGATCATTCCTTATACACAACACATAGCGAAATAAATACTAATACGCCTAGACCCCTTTAACATGTATTCATAAGTCCCTAGCTCCAAACCTAAACCTGTAAAACTCGGTCTGACCCGAGCATTGCAAATGCCATGGATCAGTCTAGTGAACCAGCATGAGAAAAACTCACTAAGATCCATATTACTTAACTTTAGAAAATCCTTTCGAAAAAAGGATAATATTAAGACCATACCACACATAAACATGGACGGTTTTTACCTTACTATAACCCAAACCAGTTTTGATACAAAAATCCGGTGATATTATAATAGTGTCTGTATTAAATAAATAACCAAATAGCAGAATACTTGCATCTCATGCTCCACATACATAGTATATAATCAGAAACCGCGGGGGTCTTATTTGAGAATGGATTACAACTATAACAAGGTATGGGACTACCTTCCGATCAGTGTACTCTAGAGGGGATACACTGGGGTTCAACAAGAACATCTTGCAACCCAACCACACATGACCGGTTACTTATTCAACTTAAGTGGACCAAATGTATTGTCACCCTATAGTTTTAAGGGTCCGCCATACATCCGTAGAGATAAAGAATCGAAAGAAGAATAAATAAGGATTTTATCTAGATTGGTGATAATACACTCTGCTTGGGTACGACCCAACTAGCCATGCTACTTGCCCGATTTTTGTCATTTCCCAGTTGACGAGGCTTAAGGCTACGTTTACTTTTTAGAACATCTAGCCACCATTCACTTTGAATGCCACATCATCAAACCCGTCAAACCACTAATTGATTTCCTAAAAATACTACGGGTATAAAAAGATAAGAGAAACAAATTCTTCCACCACCAAACGTAATACCTTTACAAGATTAACCATACGTGATTTCTTAGGCGTACTCTATCAAACATTCATCCATACAAGTTGTCCTGGGACTGGACAAACCGAAGGCACTCTCCTACTGCATCCAAAGGATCAGTGGCGAGTAGTCCTTGCAAATCCGCAAAATCTCACTTATGACCAAATCACGTCAGAATACCTATGGTTGCAATCCAGAGAATATTCGACAAGTAATCCTTCTGCTCATGAAGATCCACGGTCTTCAATTGTTCCATCTAGATCAATATCTTCCATGTTTTCGTATTTGCTGGTCGGAATGGTTTTCGAATTCCAATTCGATCCCGGTCTTTCCGTACCAGCAACGCATTGGGCCAGATTCGGTTATTTAACTATCAAAATAAAACATCCATTCATCCATAAAAAGAAAATTAATTCATTGATTCAATATCTACCATCATTTGGCCTCTTTAATTAACCATCGGTTAATTAAACTTCTAAAATCTTTAATCTTTTAACGTTTGAAAACATTTTCATTTCTATTTTACTATTCAAATTAAACCATGGTCTTTAAAACCATTAACGCTCATTTACTTACTTCTTTTATCCAACCCTCTCTATCGAAAATGATCATTCCTTAGTCAATAATGAAGTCAATCGAGTTGGGGGTATAATCAGCTCTCAGACCTTAACTGAACAACATTATTAACTTCAAAATTCACAAAGTTCACAACAAGAATTTACTTGTTTTACGAAATAATATTTGATTATAATAATTCGGGCTTTCAAAATATTTATCTTTAAAATACTTCTATTCGTTAATATGAATGAATAAATAAATAAATACTTAAATAAATAATTAAATTTTGGTAAAAATAGAAAGCAAATGTTACTTTCCTAAAACTCGACATAGTCGACTTCAATGTAAAACTCCTTTCCAAATAATCTCTTACTCGATAAATATTCCGGACTTCGGAATAATCTCACCGTTTACTTACGTTTATAAACTATGTTATATCTTGTTTCATTAGTTTGAATTATTTACAATCGTATTATAAGAATTTTGTTTTCAAACCTGTTTTATAAACACATTCCAATTTATGACTATTTTACCCAAACTTGACCTGAAATCTCGATTTCTAAATAATTATAAAATCGTAATTAGCTTCAGTGTTTCAAATAAAATCATATTTCAAAAACATATATGAATGAAATTTTATAAACGTTTTGAATCGATTTAATATTGATTTCAAAAATCTTCATTTTTATTGATGGTACTAAAGAGGCAAATGTCTACTAAAGTACAAAACCGTGAAATATCAGTCAATTCCACATTTAATAACAATATATAATCATATTGATAAACATTATCAATAATAGTGAGGAATCCGGTTGGATTCCTCCAATCTGTCCGCCCCTGCATCACAGTGGGTTATCTCAATTTCAGTACAACAATATACACATCATAATAAACGGAAATAAGCTGTTTAACTAATAATGGTCAATAATATATTAACAACATCCATTAAAACTTCCCATTTGTTTAGTAAATACGTTTATACTATTATAAACGTAACCAACAAGGTAAATAACCTCATTTGGAATATAATCGTTAAAATAACGATTTATTTTGATTAAATTAAACAACGTTTAATTTAATCAATGAGCATTAAAAATATTCAATATCCATGCAAACAATCATCCAATCATCAACCATTAGCATCATTGCACACAAAATAAAAACCTTACTTATATAAAATATAAGTGGGATAAACGGAGTGAGTCGAACTCACATTGAGTTTCCATTCTTTGAAGCATTTTGTTTCCGTTAAATTAAACGTCATTTAATTTAACTGAAAATTCTCATTGATTCCAGATCTATCCAAGCTGGTTCCATAATGTAGATCTCGTTACCACAATCCTGATGCAACTTGGTTTGTTCAATTCAGATAACCTAATAAGAAGTTGTTTTAGTCTAAACGATTTATATTAATTTATTAACTCTATTTTTTATTTTCTTAATATACACTAACTACTTATGTTTTAACATTTACCTGCAAAATTATGCTTGTTTGTATATAACCAGTTTGAGGCTTTTGAATTGAAAATACGGTCACACATGCACGAATTGCATTTTGGTTTTATATTTGTAACAACCCGTATTTTTGAATAACATGTTATAACATAAATGGAGGCAGAATTAAACTGTAAAATCTGAATCAAGGGAAACGGGCTGTGCCATTGCGTTCGTCTCGGAAAAATACGCGAAATAGAGTCCGAGTTTTCGAAAATCGGAGTCCGTATGACCAAGATATGGCCTCGCGAAGTTTCACGAAAAATTCACAAATTAAAGTATACTTAATTAAGTGAAATGGGTTGCGCAGAGAAATATATATTTATATTGATATATATATATATAATTGAAAATTAAATAAATAAATATGCAAAAATGTTCAAAACAGCGAATTGGGAGAGGGGAATAACCGAACCGGCCGTTTTGAGGTCGACCCGAGCTCGCTGGGTCGACTAGGGGTTAATCCAGGGTGTTTGGCTGTCAACCCGTGGGCCGATTCGCTCAAATGCAGATTTTGCATTTGAATGGTTCTCATGGTTCAACTTTAATCTAAAGGCCCTAGATGGTTCCTACACTTGACTTCTTCCCCAAGACATGCTTTGATGACTTGGATTGAATCTAGGGTTAATCCTATGGCTAATACTATCCTAATCCTCTATAAAAAGACCCCTAAACCTAGCCTAAATCACCATTATTCAATCCTACAACTAAACTATGTCAAATTTGTTCCTCTCATGGCCTCCACTCTCATGCTAAAATTCCTAAGCCTATTTCTATGAGAGATTGTGAGTTCATACAAGTGCTTTCAAACTTGTGTGAGTGTTCTTAGTTTGCATTCAAGTCAAGTTGCAACATTTCTATTTCAAAGCAAGGATTTTTATTGATTTGGCGCAAGGGTTTTTCAATTGGGGCTTTCATATTTTGGTGCTTGCATAAGGTCTTCGTCTCAATCTTTATAATAAATATTCATTTGTGTCTTCATAGCGTAGTAAGCCCTTTTCTACTTTCTTTCTTTGAACTCTAAAGTTAAATGAATGATGCAAGTTTGGGGTTGATCATTATGATATGCAAGTTTGGTTGAACATTATATGCAAGTTTGGTTGATCATTATATGCAAGTTTGGTTGATCATTATATGCAAGTTTGGATGATCATTATGCAAGTTGGTTTAACCATTATGTATGACACATGTTGCTATGTTATGCAAGTTTGGGTTGATCATGTTATCATGTTATGCAAGTTAAACTTGATGTTGTGAGCATAAAGCTCTAAGCTTTATATTAAAGGTTGCATTTTGGCAACATGAAAGTTATCATACCCCTTATGATAACTTGCATGTGATGCTAAATGCGAACTTCTAGCAACTTCTACATGTCATTTATCACCATGTATCACTCATATGCTAAGTTTGGTTTTATGCATACTTTTGAAGCCTAATGATGCAATATGCAAGTATATAAACATATGTACATCTCATATGCCACCATGATAAACTTGTGGCTTCAACACCTTTTTGTCATGATTATGCCAAGTTCCCTATTTTACCCTTTATGCGTTATTGCGATTATGTAAACGATGGGATTACGTTGGGGTTGGGCAACATTATGACAAAAACATGGTTTTTATAACATAACGTGATATGTTAACTTGTAATTATGTTTTGGAAACATAATGGACATGACACTTAGAAAATATGAGTGTGGCCAACTCGAGGTTGGGTTGAGTTTGTAGCATAAATCTACCCGGACCCGCCCGGCTTAACTAGTGGCTACAAACAATAGGACCCAATGTGAGAAGTTGGTCATGTTGTGCTCGAACCCGAGGTTAGACCAAGTTGTGGTGTAAAGCTACCCGGACCCGCCCGGCTTAACTAGTAACCACAACAAAGTCTAATGTGAGAGGTTAAAGTACATTAAGTTAATTAATTAATGCCTCCTGATTAGGGTTAAGTCATGGTCCACTTAATGCTTAATCAATTTGGGCTTGATGGGTTAATCGGGGTTAAGTCATGGATCTTGGGTACACTTAACCAATTTAATCCACGTTTGGATCGGGTTAACCACATTTAACCCGTTAAGGAAACCCTAGTTGCGTGGTCCTTTTCAGCAGTAACCCTCTTGATAGTATCATAAGACCCTAGGACTAGGCTAGGGTGGGGCACGATTACTGGGATGACATGTAAGCGACCAAAACGACGGCTGTGTAGGTACGCCGGTGTAGGTCCAGGCGGACTATGATCGTGCACATAGTCCGGCGTTGGAGAATCAGGCACGGGTACCAGTAGATCTAGGCTGTGCATACTTGATTGGTGTCCGAGGTCTACACCCTAGGACTTGATACACCGTGGGGTGGACCTAGCACAGTTAGCTACATTTCATGTTTGGGCCGTATGACACCGACACTTGACGAGTTAGGCTTATAGGGAGCCGATCGACTAGACCGTGTAGTTGGACCTTAATTTAGGTCACCTCATGATGATGGGCCAAGCTTGGGCCAAGGGATCAATTCTTGTTTTTACTTGACATGTTAGAATGCTAGTACACCCGTGGTGCAAAACTTAACCTTAATTATGCGATGACACCTTTATCTATCTTGTTAGTTAATCATCATGCCAGTATGTTGTTATCCTTATGTTCATCTCAGCTTCTCATGCCAGTTAACTTTACTAGTTCATAGACAGACAGTAGTAGGGCCTACCGGTCTTTTTGACTGACCTGTTTTCTTTCGCCTCTTTTCTTCCGTTTCCCCCCCCCCTCAGGTTCTCAGGGTGGGAACATTGGAGCTTAGCTTGGATCTTTACAGCTTGCTTACTGGATTTGCTCATGTACGGTTTTGGACATTGAGCTAGCTATGGTTTATCACTTCATTTTGGGGATAGTACTTTATGTATTTCAGTTTTTCAGTTTATGCTTTTATCTAGACTTTGTTGTTGGAAAATAATGACCAAGTACTTTGTTGTAACATGACTATGGTTTTGAAACGCTAAGTTTTATCCGCTGCTTTACTACTCTGTTTTACTTATATGTTCTGTCTTGTGATATCTGCATGCATGTTTACCTTGTTTAACGCCCCTCCAAAGCTAATGTCCTTGCAAGAGTGGCATTGGCGGAGGTGGGGTGTTACAATATTGGTCACGTTAACATTACTATCCACCTTAATTAGGCACTATATTTTAAGAATAATAATTTAATTTAAATTACTACTTATGTTAACAGCATGATTAAGCATATGTGAATACTTCCAGGCCACTCGAATCCTATTTACGTTAATCCACTTTCAATTAGGCATGATATATTAATACGTATATTAATTATGATTACGCAAAATATACATAATTAGGCACTGTGAAATATTATACTCAGGCCACTGTAGTTGTTGCTTCTTCACCTGTAATCTAACACGTCGCAACCTCCTTCCATTCCCCGTTCTCAAGCCATCGCCTGCACCGAATGCCGCCACGTCAGCCCACTCCAGAAGCTCTGGTGATCCCCTCCTAGCCCACGTTTCTGCATAACACCTTCCTGCCATTATTTTCTAACCCATTATTCCCTATGCAAACCCCTTCTGCTGCCATGTTCACTTCGACTAAGATTTCCTTGCGCACCCCCTTCCAAGCGAGCCATCCTTCACTACTATTCAAACAATACTTCACACAACTTTGCTCCTTCCCACTCCCCTGTTCAAAGCACTTGACTCCCTCTCCTACTATTGTGCACCACAACCTCCCCTCATTCTCCCCCACAAAACAACAATCACGATGGACCTACTTCGAATAGCAGCTTCCCAAGTTCAACCATGCAGCTTCACCTTCACTGTTTAACTGCACCCATTACCCTCTGTTTCCCCACGTTGCTGCTCCTCCCCCATCTTGTTACATACGGGTTCCTTTTTTGTATATAGGTTTGATTTCCTTTCGTTGAGCAGAAGAGAGAAAGTGTCATATGATTATTATTTTTTTGCAAGGCTAACCGGTTTTTATTGTGATCCATAACACTTTATTAAAAGAAATTAAAAGGGTACAGCTCACATAGGTGATATACCAAGTGCATATCAACTACAGATATATTTCCCACACAGGGGAATTCACGTTTACATTGTCTCTTAACTCCAGGTTATAACATTACGCATACATTTTATTTTCATTGTACTCAAAGAAGTATGAGAGATCCCATACTCTCATTCAACCATTGTCGAAGGGAGCATTCATCTGTGCCCTGGTCATACTGCGTGTCTGCGATGATTTCCCAGCGCTGGTGCTAGCTATAGAAATAGATGCTACAGACTTTGCAACTATAATATCAGGAGGCCTAGCTTTATAGCCCGGTGGTGGAGGTATGTTTGCATATGGATTTAGATTTTCCTTCTTCCCTTTGCCATTCGTTGCTTTCCTACCTTGAACTTCAGCATAGTTCTTGGCCATGAGCTCCATGAGCTTTTTCTTCTCATATCTAATATGGGGGTCAAGTTCACCACTTTCTATTTCAACACCCAGACTGTCAATGGTTTCTAGAATGGTCTTATCAATGTTAATCTTCATTTTTTCTTTTGTCCTTGATATTTTCCTGCTTTTGCCACTCGAACTTGGTGACAAATTGAAATTGTTATGAAGAAAACCATCAAGATCGACATCCTTATTACGCTCAACAGAGATGACTTGTTGGTTGTCCTTGTTTGCCACTGTTCCCTGATACACCTGATTGGAAATATGCTGTGTACCTCCATTTTGATTCATTCTGAGAGGAGAGATTCCTTGCAAGAAACCTGGCTTAAAGCCACATACATTACTAATAGTAATTTCATTCGCTGTTATTGGAATTTGCCAGTCAAAGCCGCTAGCATTCATAGTTCGCTCAAACTCTGTAACATCGTTCACTATGGTTTTTAAAACGTCTTCATTGGCAGTCACTTCATGCTCACCGTTGATCTCATCTGCGCTGCTTCACTACACCATAATGGCCAATTGGCAACTCTTATTTTTTTCAACTGCCAACACTTATATGTGTTGTAAACCAGTGACACTAATATGTGTTGCGGTAGCAAAAATGTGCCACCAAAAATGTGCAACACTTTTATGTGTTGTTATGCTTGGTCAACTCTTATTTTCTAAGGGGAAAAGGGTAAGTTGCCAAACATAACCCTAATCGGATGCTCAACACTTAGTTCTCAACACTTATTCCTTCCAGGCCGCAACATACGCAAATAACCAGAATGGACTTGGAAGATTGAAATCAGCGACTAGCCTCTCAAATCGGTATTAGCCTCTCAAATCCTCTCTCCGTGACTTCGAATTGGGGCTTTAGGAATTGGGGCTCCTAGGAATCACAGTGGCTTATTCAATTCACGATAAAAGGTAAAAAAATTCGATTTCACTTTCAAATTTCAATTAATCCTGCATGGCGTATGCTTTAATTCAACTTTGTTAAGTCTGATGTTGGATAGTCAATCGAATCTGTTAAGTCTGATGTTGGATAGTCAATCGAGTCTTGGTGTATTTCGATTCATGATGTATTTCGATTCTGTTAAGTCTGATGCTGGATAGTCAATCGAGTCTTGGTATCGTATGAAATGACAAGGGTTAAATGTTGCAATCAGTGGATGGAGGTATCGTATGAAATCTCTGATGCATTTTCTTGAAAATTGTGTATAGAAATTTCACCACCGTGAGAACTTAAATTATACTACTTTTGTTGATTTTGTGGTAGAAACGTTTCATTCACTTGCATTTCACTTGCATTTCCACTCAAAATATGTTTGGTGAGTATGTGTACACACTTGCCTTCTTCTGCAATTTTATATACAGGGTTTACAATTCCTTTCAATCATGAGTGGTCAATTAGGTTGCACTGTATATGTTGGAAACTTGGTCATAGTATGATTTAGTCAGCATTTATTTTCAGTTTTTTATATATGGAGATTTTCATGGATATTGGAAAATGGAGCTTGAGGAGCACCATTCGTATTAAGAGTTTACCCTTTTGCTTTGCTTCCTTGCTTTTAATATACCTGTTCCAAGTTATGTTTTGCTGGTCTAATGTTTATTTGCCTGAATCTAGTTTGATTATGTCAATCATGTTGACTGAAGAATAGCAACGCTTTATTGGATATTATTATAGCTCATTTTATATTCAGGACTTACATATCAACCATGAGTGGCCGTTTAAGTCGCACAATGTATGTTGGAAACTTGCCACTAGATGTTCGTGAATCAGAGATTGAAGATATATTTTACGAGGTTACACTTATCTTTGTCCTTCTACTTATATGTCATTATTATTTTATAAGATTTGATACTTTGATTTCCTCAAGTATAATGACATGCAAATTTTAAGCTTCTAGTTTATGATTGGGGATTGTGCTAGGAAAAACACATAAATTGGGGAAATAGTTGTGCTCCGCATTATAGCAGCAAGGCTTCTTGAAGTTGGATAAAGTTAATAGGATCGAAAGTTTTCTTTCTCTATATACTCAAGTTTATTTTAGAAAACTGGTAATTGAGCAATGCTTGTATATGATATTTTATTTGATTATAAAGTCTCCGAACAATTTTTCAAACTAGGAAAAGAAAAATAGATTGCATGTTCTATTATGTTGACTTTCTATTTATTTAAACAGTTCTTTAGAGGCCTTAATGTCACTACCGAGCAGAAGAAAACAACTAAGAAAGCATTTCATTCATATTATGATGCAGTAATAGATTTTCTTTACTCAGAGCATACTGTAAGTTTGTTAAGCTTCCTATTTTACAAATTTATCCGACTAAATTTAAAAGCATTCTTTATTTCACTCTGATTGAATACAATATTATATGTCTATGGGCATACGACCAGGGTCACTACAAGAACTGGTTGGTTCAGATTGAAAGCATGTCAATGAGCTCAAAACCAGTTATTTAATATGTCTATAATTCAGACTTGTATGTGGTTTTATTTGCCAATTAGTGACAATAAATTAGTTTATAGATAAATGGATATGAGTGATAAGTAGAGAAATGAAAAAAGAAAAAAAACGCTATAAATAAAATTATTTATTGAAATATTATTCTATTAGCGCATTTCCAAAGTTTTTGGCGCAATAACTATTTGATATTTAGGAAGAAAAATTATGGTTTCATTATTTATGCGTAACGTTTGAATTATTTTTTATCTTCATATCGTGCAAATTCAGATAATGATTCTGCGGACTAAATGTTGAGGATTCTGTTGCAAGCTTCCAGAATGAAAGGAGCTGACATGGCACATTGCTCAAATAGAAAAATATTAGGTAATATTCTTTTCAATGCCTATAGGGAGCTAATGTATATTTTTTTTATACTGCTTGAACAATATCTTCGCTACCTGTACCATTATATTTCCACTATGCCAGTAGTAATTATTTGTAGGATGTTCTTTATACATTTCCAAATAGAATGTATGAGTTAGCAATTATGAACTACTATTACTTCATCGGGTATTTATAGCAAAACAAACTCAAGATCGTAACAAACTTTATTAATTTAAAGGTGTTTTCACAGCTACTACTGAGAAAGACATGGGTATGTGTGTGTGTGTGATTGAGGGGAGGTGGGTATATAAGTATGGAATACACACGTGCTTATGCACACACATACACATAACCATTTGCTTCCACAATGTGATTGTTTCTAAGTTATTTTAATTGAATAAGATGAATGTAAAGGAAGCAACTTTTATTTTTTTTGTTACATTTACTTTTTGGGCACTTTTAAATTTTAATCATGAACACAGATTTTGCTGCAGATGTTTTGAGTCATGGACGTTTGCATTATCGTCAATTTTATAAAATGTTTTGTTGATTTATTGTAATATATATTAATATAAACTCCAAAATTTTCACTGTAATCGGTACGATAAAGGTTATTTCTGCTTATTATCATGTTAAACTAATCATACACACAGGTACGGACGCCCTCTAAATATGCACACATATTCATATTCATGTTTGTATCCCGTTAAAAAGTCATATTTGCTTTGCTTTTCAATTCATGTTTTGTTCTTTTTTTTTGAATTCATAGGAATTTATGGAAGTATGTCTTTTTTGTCACACTGTTATTGCTTTTGAGATTTATATTTGAATATGAAAGTATGAATTATTTCATGTGCATATAAGTCACTTTAATGATAAAAATTTGGTACATCACATGGGCTGATATAGGCTATATAATTAACCTAAGATATGCGATGAACTTGAGGAAATAAACTTCTGCTCTTTGAGAATTAAATACGGGAGTTTTATTGAGTAAATGTAGATTCAATAAATCTTGAAATCCTAAAATGCATACACATTTAATTCTGAAATTCTATCACTACTTTATGTATTAAATCCTAAAACTCTTTAATTCGACAGTTTTTTAATTTGTAATTAAAGTAGGACATGACTATTCATTAACAGAAGTGGCCTATACATTGTCAAATTTCAATATGTATTATGTGTCTACTTAATTAACGATGAAGTTAAATATAGGAGATTACAGGTTAAATATTCTTTGGAACTTAAATCTATGATTCATGAAGCCCTAAGTTCTAAAATCCTAATAATTTTTGCAGAGCATATCTTAAATTCCCTGAAGCATTAAGTTCTAAGATCGTAGGCGTACAATAGCAAAAGTGGTATTTGTCCCAGTTTTTCAAGTTATTTTTTATCATTTGTAATTCTCTTAAATAATTTATTATACCATTTATGAGTTTACATTTTCTTTATAAACCAAGAGTAATCATTCGTTGACTACTCATTTTTGTGCATAGAAATGGTATAGCTCACGGGTACTGTACTTATTCATGTATGTTACTTTGTCAAATTTCAATGTTATATATACAATATGAGAGTTATATTGATTAAATGCATATTAAGTATGCGTTGAAAGATTGGAATACTTGAAGCATTAAGTTTTGAACTCCTGCAACTTATTATGGGTAGTGAACTCTGATATTCGGAAATACTTAATGCACTAAATTATAGAGCACTGAATCCATTTTGCTTTAAATACTAAAATTCTCAAATCTTCCTAGCATATGTACGATAATTCTTCATTTTTTTTAAATCCCAAAACACTAAATTTATTTAATTTATGGATTAAATATGTGTTTATATTTGTAACAATGGTCTTTTGAAGTTAAGACTTCTCCTACTGCTTTAGCCAAATAAAGTAAATATTCCTTGATATCTATAACAACCTCCTTTTGATGCTATAACTAACACTACTACATTATGCTTAGGATTTTATTTATACATTTTCAATTGGAATACATGAATTAGCAATTATGAACACCATTACTTCATCAAGTATTTATAGCAAAAAAAACTCATGATCGTAACAAACTTTATTAATTTAAATGTGTTTTCACAACTATTACCGAGAAAGACATTTTCAATTGGAATGTATGCTCCTCTAGATTTCACACACCTATGGGCTAGTCTCCAGCTCTTGCCTCCTTTTCTACGCGACTTGCTGCTGCTTTGAATGGTTAGCTGAAGCCTTAGACATACAAAAACTGAAAGGTAATGATTTTATTGTTGTTTGGTTACATTGATTATACTGACCATGGAGATTATCTATGATTTATATATCATAATTGTTAAATGATATTCCACCATGACTTGAATTTCACCCTCAATTCAGAAATTTGTGTAGGTATACAAATGCTTGAGATTTAAATGTCTAGATAAATTCCAAAGAACTGAGTATCCTACAAATAAATTTAATTTCCATTTTGTAATAATGCTTCAGACATGGCGCAATAATGGTTATTGTTCTATTCATTTTTCAATTAACGCTATCCAAAGCATGTAGATACAAGCAATCAATTAAGGAAGAATGTAACAACTTACCATATATGTGCCCTTTGTATAATTGAGTCTGATATTTGAGGCTTCTATACTAAGCATTTTTCCATATCTAATAAGCTTAGATTACATAAAGCTATATATAACATGTCAATAGAGTATTATATGAATATCCATTTATCTGGAGAATATTCTTTGACCCTTATGAGGGAATATAAGGATCGGGTTTATGAAACATCAATTATGATTACAATTTACACACAAGTATCCCTTTACAGGAAAATTCATTCTCTCATGTTCTTGGATATATTGATTTGGACTTTATTGAAGCACCAGAAAGAGCACCACGTCCTCCTTCTCAACCACTTGACCCTTACTTGAGATTTGGTCCCAAAAAGGAGATATCTCACATATTCAGAAGTCCCGAAAAAAGACCTCCTAAGGAGCTTTCTTATGTATTTTTGGCGGTAATCTTTTTGCCTCTTTTCGGATTTCTCATCCGAGTGAGTTTCATCTTTTATTTTGTTACATTTATTTATTTCTTCTCCTTAGTAAGGTAGGTAATATTGTTGGTTGAAGTGTCAACTAGAATAATATTCCCTTATATTTTGATATATCCTTTGTAGTAGCATTGCATTATATCTTTATTTGGTACATGTCCTTGTAATTCCCAGATATTTTAAATAGAATAACACAAATATCTCTGAGCAATTGATGTTGGGCTGTGAGAAATACATTGGATGTTGTTCATATTGATGTTATTTGTACCTATGTTATAAAAACACGCTTAACTATCACTTAAGCGCTAAATGCATGCAAAATGTTTTTTTTTTGAAAACGTAAATCGATTAAGTAGTGAGCATTTAAGTGTGTTAGATTGACGTTTATTTGCGCTCAAGCAATACCGAGCAAGTTTTTATTTTCCAAAATAAATTACAAAAAAAAAAAGAATTAGGATTATAGAAGAAAATTACACAAAAAAGCAATACCGAGCAAGTTTCCATATATTGCCAGTTCTTAGATTATTTCCGTTGTATAAGTTGATTGAGATCAACAATGCTATCGAAATTTCTTTTTTTAACTTCTTACAATAGCATGCATGCATAAGAGTTGGTACATGGTGTTCATATATTCCCTTTTAATGATGAAGAATGATTATAAATTAAGGTTTTGCATCTTATTGAAAAATTATGAATAAGTACATACCTGGTTATCACTTAACAGGTCGATAAAATTGCCTTTCTAACTTCTGACACATTCATTTTTTTGTATGAAGAAGCACGTATTGCATGTATTGACAGTTTCTTCAACGGCATGGAATAGTAACTCAAGTGAGATAGTGCAAAGTATTGGGAAAGTTGTTTGCATAACAGAAGTTTTAGATTTGGAAGCGCCGATTTACGATGGTCCTCAAAACGAACATTACAAGCTTTGTTAATTTTCGGATGGAGGCTTTGTGATATGGTTCACGTTTCGCCTTCGCAGTATCTAAAATTCTACGTATCTTTAGTGAAACTTTGTATTACTTTTTATAATTTGAACGTTATGGTATTCTAAAATTGGAAGCATGTAGCAAATATTTGAATATTATGGGAATGTGATATTGTTGAATTTGAAATATGGAAGTGTACTAAATCTTATATTGAATTGATATGTTGAAGTATATATGTGATTGGAAATCATAAAGGCATGTTATACTCATTTGTTTTATGATTTTTAATAATAATTGTGCATTTATTAGTGTTAGCAATGAATATGTTTGTAACTCTTATAAATGTTACCATATCTTATGGTTACAACATTTATAAGTGTTAGCAATGAATATGTTTGTAACTCTTATAAGTGTTACCATATCTTATGGTTCGACCATTTATAAGTGTTAGCAATGAATATGTTTGTAACACTTATAAGTGTTAGCAATGAATATGCTTGTAACACTTATAAGTGTTAGCAGTTACTCTGTTCGTAACATTTATAAGTGTTACAGGAAATTCCTCACACGCCGTTGGTGACACATAAAAGTGTTACAAAAATTATTTGTAACACATATACTTGTTGGGAATCCACTGTTTTGGTGTGGTGCTTACTTCTTTTCCAATTGCTTTGTCATGCGCCATAGAAAGGTCATCAGCAGTAAGGCTGATTTCTTGAACTCTCACACTGCTTTGGGTAGAAACTGTCTTGCTGGATCAAAGTCCGCAGCATACTTCTTGATTATATCACTTTCAATTATCCCCTTAGCTATTTCGCCATCTTCAATGCTGCAGTCTTCATCACAACCTATGTTGTTCAGCACTCCAAAACTATTGACGGTGCTCAAGACTGGGGCAACAGTCAAAGAGAGATTAGCTGTTTTCACTCCTACCATTTTCCATTTGCTTTGACTAGTAACCCGCTTTACTCTCACTGTGTTATTACTTCTTGTTGTAGTCCTCCATGTCTGCCTTTTAAAAACCGATGTGTCTCCAGCATGAACATTATTCTCTCCCCTTATAGTTGGTTCACTATTATTCGCACTATCCTTCCTTATGTTTTCCGTATTTGCATTACTTTTGGTTGAAGGACAGTTTCTTTCCTTGTGTCCGAAAACCTTACATACACAACATATGTCTGGCCTCCAAACATAGGTGACATATATGTCATGTTCTGTACCGACAGGAAGCAACACAGTGATTGTTTCTGGAATTTCACTTTCTGGGTAAATCTCTACCATGCATTTTGCAAATCCAGGCCAATCTAGACTCTCAGTAGCCTGATCCATACATAAAAACTTACCGATATGGGTTGCTAACCAACATATTCCAATTTTTGACCATGCCACCATCGGCAAGTTGGTCATTTTAACCCATACTGGCACATTTGGAATACCCTTACCCGAAAGCCCCATGTTGACATCCCATTTCCTAACAACAAACACTTTGTTTCTTATCACTATCGGGTCAGCCTCCAAAATTCTTTTCCTGTCTTCCATATCATCAACCAAAAAAAAGAAAATTGATCCATTTGACTTTACCTTAATCGTTCCTCTCGGTTTCCATAGCTTGAATAGGTGAGAGACCACTGCGGAATAGGACATCGGAGTATCCAGAAAGAACCCCGTCAGATAATCCTGCCATTCAACTTTCCTGGCTTTGACGACGTCCGAAGTGGGTACCAAACGTTTGCCGTCGTACATGAGAGTTAAAGGGGCGGACTCGAAAGTTCCTGCATTCCAAGGCTTCTTCGCAAAAAGAGACGTCCACCTTCAGGTAAAGGAGATTTATGAGGCGGAAAAGGTGGTGGTGGCTGAGGAGGCGAAAGGGGATGAGGAAAGGCGCAGGGTGTCGGATCTAGCAAAGGAAGGATTTGGGGCTGATCTGGCGTGGGTGAGGAAAGAGGAGGATCAGATGTAGGGTTTACTGGATTTGAGGATGAAAGGGTGGCCGCCATGATTATTGGAAAAAATGAGAGGATGAAAGTGTCATATGATTTAATATTGAAGAAGAAGTGGAGATTAAATCGGGTTGCTGGAGTTAAATGAAACGAGCATGGCTGTTGTTTCAGCAACAAGAAAAGCAAATTGTATAGGTGTATTTATAGCAGAAGAAAAAGAGAAGATAGGAATGACAAGTCATTCAAGCATACATCATAGGAGAGGTTGGCAGAATGTAGGGTGGCCATAGTCTATGTATTTTAATGGCAGCGAGGGAAGTTGTTTCATGTCGTACATGCAAGGTTTTGTATCATAGGTCAGCATGTGTATATTTTTGTCTGCGTTGGTATTGACATTAGGTAGAAGATGTACATTGATTACTAATTTTTAAATTAGGAGGAGGTTGTTTGTTGATTATAGGTCGTTTGTTGCTTTCGGGGAAGAAGTGAAGTGTTGAATTTATACACAGAAGAGAATGTGTGCTTTTAGAAGGAAAAGGCAGCAACCTATGATTGAGAAAGTGACGTGCACATGTATTCACAAATATTTTTCTCTTTTGTTTCAGAGCACATGGTCGCTGCAAGAAGACAGACACAATGGAAAAAATTTTAAAAAAAATTGGGTGCAGCGAAAATCAGAGATATTTGTAGTGAAAAGACGAACGATATTTTATTAAGGTAACGAACGACATTTTAATGTGAAACGCCCAACGTTTAAAATTTGCACAAGCACACACAAGCTCCAATTAAAAACCATACATTAACATCATATTATGGACACGATGGAAAATATTTCATCAAATTCCGAGATCGTTTGAAAAACGGCTATTTTTGAAGCTTATACAATATCGACAAAATATATTAAAATTCCAAAACAACTCAATTAATGATAATAAATTAATATCATCATATTTATCAAAACAAATAGCTTCAATTTCAATCAGTATAGAATTTAAAACTCAACATTTAAAATTCTATGGTTAAACGATATTCCATTTATATAGAAATTCCTTTATAAATCGTTATAATTTATTAACTATCCGATAGCGACTATTTGGAATTATAATTTGGACATAACTTACAATTTATAAGCTAAAATCTCGAATTTTCTCTTTCATTCAAAAATTATCGTCTAATAGACTCAATCGTTTCTTGTTTCACAGAAATCCGACTTATATCAGATCCAGTATATTCAATTGAAGTTTGAAACTCAATATTACAAACTACCATGTCGTTTCGAGCTCGTTTTAATTATATTATAAATTTATACGTTCAAACGTCACTTTAAATAAATAATTTTGAAATAGAAATCCATTAATATTATCAAATCAATATTTAAAATAAATTTAAATATTCGTAATTAATGTTCAAAAATATGAGACGTTACATTATCCCCCCTTAAAAGAATTTCGTACCCGAAAATACAAGGTAAGAAGAATGCTCCGAACCCAATTATTTTAAAATAATTATTTTTGAAGTATCATCAAAATAAATTCTAGGTCTTTAAATTTTCGAAAAATTCGCCGGCATCTCCTCTGGGCGGTTTGATCAATACAACTACACTTGTCACTCCAGGTCTCAACTTCATCAAAAGAAAACCAAAAGCCAAGCGGCTACCCAACTCAGGGGTAAAGAAATCAATCACTTCACTAGTATTAAGGTTCACATGTTTGTCGGTCAGCTCTATTTCAATTTCGAAGCAAATCAACTAACTGCGTTTCATCTTCCAACTTGTACTTCCATATTTATAACCAGATCAACTCCCATAGCCTTATGGAATCTGTACTTAGCTTAACCTTTAACACAAATAACAGATATAGGGTTAATTCATTCGGTTTCATTTCATATGTGATTCTATTCCCAATTTATTATACTATAATTTTATTTCTTTAGTTTCCAGTTTATTTAACTTATTTATTAACCTATTGATGAATTCTTATTCAACCGATTCCTCCATCTAATTATATTCAATATTGATATTTACTGGTTTGCATTCACCTTGATTTAGCATACTTTAATATCCATCGATTTGATATCCGATTGATTATTATTCAATATTCCATTCGATTTCCAAATTCCAAATTTATTTTATTCAATTTCAATTCTTAAGTTAATTTAAATTATCAACAAATCAATCAAAACAACCAACTATTATAACTTGAGAAAATTAACTTCTTTTCTACAAAAGTATAGTTTGTGAAAAATTACTTCATTTATCCTCTTTATAAAACAATATCGTGTCAATTGCCAGTTCAATATGGTTTCCCAACACTTGAACCGATTAATCAACACAATACAAAACATTTTTATATAGAATTTACAAATATGCTCTCTCGTATATATACTCAAACTTAATCCAGGGTGTTACTAACCCAATCTCTACTGAGTTGTGCCATAGAGCCAAGGTTACTACTTAACCAATAGCTCTGATACCAAATGTAGTGTCCCGGAAATTTCGACACTCGAATTTCGACACTAATACATCCCATGCCCAAACTCAAGTCCCGAAAACCCAGAAATCCAAAAGAAACAAATAAGAGGATGAGATAAGAAAGAAATATTAGAATAGAAGAATAAGAAGAAGGGTCCAACACCACACAGAGTCTCACATCGCAGCAGAACAAAATATAATATAGAAATAATTTTATTGAGAGCTTGAAAAATAATACTTACATTCATTAGAGTACAACAATACATCTGGACAATTATAATAATCTGTCCTTATACACAATACATAGCAAAATAAATACTAATATGCCTGGACCCCTTTAGCACGTCTTCATAAGTCCCCAACTCCCTAACCTGAACCTATAAAACTTTGTCTGACCCGAGCATTGCAAAAACCACGGATCAGTCTGGTGAACCAGCATGAGAAAAGCTCACCAAGTTTAAATAACATCCATTTTACTTAACTTTAGAAAATCCTTTTGAAAAAAAGAATAATAGTAAGACCAGCCTACACATAAACATGGACGGTTTTTACCTTACTATAACCCAAACCATTTTTGATACGAAAATATGGTGATATTATAATAGTGTCTATATCAAATAAACAACCAAATAGCAGAACGCTTACATCTAACGCTCCACATACATAGTATATAATCAAAAACCGAGAGGCTCTTATTGGAGAATGGATTCCAATTATGATAAGGAATGGGACTACCTTACGATAAGTGTACTCTAAAGGGGAAACACTGGGGTTCAACAAGAACATCTTACAACCTATCCACACATGACCGGTCGCTCATTCAATTTGAGTGGACCAGATGTATTGTCACCCAACGAATTTAAGGGCCCACCGTACATCCATGGAGATACAGAATCCAAATAAGAATAAGAATTTTCTTTAGATTCGTGATAATACACCCTTCTTGGGCATGACCCAACTAGCCATGCTGTCTGCCTGATTTTTGCTATTTCCCAGTTGATGAGGCTTGAGTCTACACTTACTTTTAGAACATCTGGCCACTACTCACTTTGAGTGCCACACCATCAAACCCGTCAAACCACTAATTGATTTCCAAAAAATATTACGGGTATAAAATGCTAAAAGAAACGAATTCCACTGCCACCAAACGTAATACCATTAAGAGATCAACCATATGTGATTTGTTAGGCGTACTCTATCAGACATTCATCCATACAAGTTGTCCTGGGACTGGACAAACCGAAGGCACTCTCCTAACGTATCCAAAGGATCAGTAGCGAGTAGTCCTTGCAAAACGCAAAATCTCACTTACGATTGAATCACGTCAAAATACCTCTGGTTGCAACCCAAAGAATGTTCGATAAGTACTCCTTCCGCTCATGAAGATCCACGGTCTTCAATTGCTCTATCTTGATCAGCATCTTCCACATTTTCGTATTTGATGGTCGGAATGGTTTTCGAATTCCAATTCGATCCCGGCCTTTTTCCGTACCAACGCCGCATTAGGACAGATTTTGATAGTTGATTATTTAACTATCAAAATAAAACAACCATTCATTCATAAAAAGAAATTGAATTCACTGATTCTATATCTACCATCATGTCGCCTCTTTGATTAACCATCGATTAATTAAACTTCAAAAATCTTTAATCTTTCAACATTCGGAAACATTTTCATTTCTATTTTACTATTCAATTTAAACCATGGTCTTTAAAACCATTAATGCTCATGAACTTACTTCATTTATCCAACCCTCTCTATCGAACCTGACCATTCCTTAGTCAACTATGAGGTCAATCAATTTGGGGGTATAATCACCTTTCAGACCTTAACTGAACAACATTATTAACTTCGAAATAGACAAAGTTCACAACAAGAATCTACTTCTTTTACGAAATAACATTGAATTATAATAGTCCTTGCTTTTAAAATATTTATCTTTAAAATACTTTTATTCGTTAATCTAAATAAATAAATACTTAAATAAATAATTAAATTTTGGTAAAAATAGAAAGTAAATGTTACTTTCCTAAAAACTTGACTTAGTCGACTTCAACGTAAAATTCCTTTTTTAATAATCTCTTATTCGATAAATATTCTGAACTTGGGAATAATCTCACCGTTAAGGTCATTACTTACGTTTATAAACCACGTTGTAACTTGTTTCATAAGTTTATATTATTTAGAATATTATTTATAAGAATTTATTTTAAAAACCCATTTTATAAACACATTCCAATTTATGACTATTTTACCCAAACTCGACGTGAAATCTCAATTTCTAAATAATTATAAAAACGTAATTAGCATCGGCGTTTCAAGCAAAATCATATTTCAAAAACATACATGAATAAAAAAATAAACGTTCTGCATCAATCTAAAATTGACTTCAAAAATCTTCATTTTTATCGATGGTATTAAAGGAGAAAATGTCTACGAAAGTACCAAATCGTGAAATATCAGTCAATTCCACATTCGATAACAATATATAATCATATTGATAAACATTTCAATAATAGTGAGGAATCCAGTTGGATTCCTCTAACTTGTCTGTCCCTGCATCACAATGGGTTATCTCAATTTCAATACAGCAATATACATATCGCAATAAATGGAAATAAACATTTTGACTAATAATGGTCAACAATCAATTAACAACATCCATTCAAACATCCCATTTGTTAATTAAATACGTTTATATTATTAAAACGTAACCAACAAGGTAAATAACCTCGTTTGGAATATAATCGTTAAAACGTTTAATTTAATCAATGAGCATTAAAAATATTCAGCATCCATGCAGACAATCATCCAACCATCAATCATTCGCAAACACTGCGCACAAAATAAAAGCCCTACTTATATAAAATATAAGTGGGATGAACTAAGTGATTCGAATTCACCTTGACTTTCCATTCGTTGAAGCGTTTTGTTTCCGTTAAATTAAACAGTCATTTAATTTAACTAAAAACTTCTCGTTGATTCCAGATCTGTCCAAGCTGGTTCCATAATGTAGATCTCCTTACCACGATCCTAATGCAACTTGGTTTGTTCAATTCAGATAACCTAGTAAGAAGTTGTTTTAGTCTAAACGATTTATATTAATTTATTAACTCTAATTTTTTATTTTTATATGCACTAACTACTTATGTTTTAACATTTACCCGCAAAATTATGTTTTTTAGTTTATAACCAGGCTGAGGCTTTTTAATTGAAAATACAGCCACACATGCACGACTTGCGTTTTGGTTCTATATTGGCCACATTAACATTACTATCCACCCTAACCAGGCACTAAATTTTAATAATCATTATTTGTTTAAATTATTACTTGTGTTAACACCATGATTAGGCATATGTGAATACTTCCAGGTCACTCTAATACTATTTATATTCATCCACTTTCAGTTAGGCACGATATATTAATTACGATTAGGCAAAATATACATAATTAGGCACGGTGAAATATTATACTCAAGCCCCTGTAGTTGTTGCTTCTTCACCTGTAATCCAACACGCTGCAAGCTCCTTCCATTCCTCGCTTCTCAAGCCATCTCCTGCACCGAATGCTGCCACGTCAGCCCACTCCACAAGCTCCGGTGATCCCCTCCTAGCTCACATTTCTGCATAACACCTTCCTATCATTATTTTCTAACCCATCATCATTCCCCATGCAAACCCCTTCTGCTGCCATGTTCACTTCGACCAAGACTTCCCTGCGCACCCCCTTCTAGGCGAGCCATCCTTCACTGCTATTCAAACCAATACTTCACGCAACTCTGCTCCTTCCCACTCCCCTGTTCAAAGCACTCGACTCCCTCTCCTACTACTATGCACCGCACTTATCCTCGTCCTCCTCCTAAAACATCCATCATGATGGACCCACTTCGAATAACAACTTCCCAAGTTCAACCACACAGCTTCGCCTTCACCGTTTAACTGCACCCATTACCCTCTATTTCCCCATGTCACTGCTCCTTCCCCATCTTGTTACATGCGTGTTCCTTTTTTTATATAGGTTTGATTTCCTTTCATTGAGAAGAAGAGAGAAAGTGTCATATGATTTAATATTGAAGAAGAAGAGGAGATTAAATCGGGTTGCTGGAGTTAAATGAAACCGAGCATGGCTGTTGTTTCAGCAGCAGGAAAAGCAAATGGTATAGGTGTAATTATAGCAGAAGAAAAAGAGAAGATAAGAACGACGTCTCGTTCAAGCGTATAGCATAGGAGAGGTTAGCAGAAGGTAGGGTAGCCATAGTTTGTGTATTTTAATGGCAGCGAGGGAAGTTGTTTCATGTTGTACAGGCAAGGTTTAGCATCATAGGTCGACGTGTGTATTTTTTTTTGCATTGGGACGGACATTAGATAGAATACGTACATTCATTATTTATATATATATATATATATATATATATATATATATATATATATATATATATATATATATATATATGACGGTCGGGCGAATATGCCCCCATCGTCTAGCGGTTCAGGACATCTCTCTTTCAAGGAGGCAGCGGGGAGGTTGTTGTTTGATTATGGGTCGTCTGTTTCCTTTCGGGGAAGAAGTGAAGCGTTGAATTTATACACAGAAGAAAATGCGTGCTTTCAGAAGGAATAGACAGCTGCATGTGATTGAGAAAGTGACATGCACATGTATTCACAAAGATATTTTTCTCTTTTGTTTCGGTGCACTTGGTCGCTGCAAGAAGACTAACACGATGGAAAAATAAAAAAATTGAGTGCAGCGAAAATCAGAGAAGTTTGCAGTGAAAAGACGAACGATATTTTATTGAGGAGATGAACGATATTTTAACGTGTAACGCCCAAAGTTTGAAATTCACACAAGCATACACAAGCTCCGATTGAAACGAAATTAAAAACCATATATTAACATAATATTACGGACACGATGGAACAGATTTCGTCGAATTCTGAGATCGTTTGAAAAACGACTATTTTTAAAGCTTTTACAATATCGATAAAATATATTTAAATTCCAAAATGGCTTAATTGAACGATAATAAATTAATATCGTCGTATTTATCAAAACGAATAGCTTCATTTTCAATCAATGTAGAATTTAAAACTCAACATTTAAAATTTTGGGTTTAAACGATATTCATTTATATAAAAATTCCTTTATAAATCGTTATAATTTACAAAGTATTCCATAACGACTATTTGGAATTTTAATCTGGACATAACTTACAATTTATATGCTAAAATCTCGAATTTTCTATTTTATTATAAAATTATCATTTAATTGATTCAACTGTTTCTTGTTTCTAGGAAATCCGACTTATATCAGATCCAGTATATTCAGTTGAAGTTTAAAACTCAATATTACGAACTGCCACATCATTTGAGCTCATTTTAATTATATTTTAAATTTATACGTTCTAACGTTGCTTTAAATAAATAAATTCGATATAGAAATCCATTAATGTTACCAAATCAATATTTAACATAGATTTAAATATTCGTAATTAATGTTCAAAAATCTGGGTCGTTACATTATGTATTTGATATTTTATAATGTATTTAATTATGTCTCTGATATTTTATGTAATCTATTATGAGATATTGTAATTAATAGCTTCATGATCTATTAAATTATTTATTCCGCTGCGAGTTATTCTGCTATTTTGTATCTGTGATTTGTTTGTGTTATGCGATTTTATTAAACCAAATAGTTAAAACAATCACTGTTACAAACGATTTGAGTTGGTTTCCTTACCGACTTAAATGGTAAGAAAAAGCGAGTAGTTACAAGTGGTATCAGAGCTTTGGTTTAATAAGAACCATAGCTTATGGGGTTTGAAACTCATTAGAAGGGAAGAAATACCCTAGAATGAGTAAAATCAGTCGCATAATCTATCTTGAGAGGGCGTATTTTGATAAGTATAAAATTGTTTTAAAAATTGTTTTAAATGATTTTTGATATAAATTTTGTTTAAAATTTTGAACTTTTCTATGTGTTTCCCTTCTTTGATTTCCTTTTCTTAGTTACTCTTAGATTGGGATTTCCTTAATTCAAATCACTATTCTTGTTGTAAATTTGTCTTAGGAAATTTATATGGATGGATTATTAATTCTTAAGTGTGCTCTAGTCTACTTTAATTTGTATCTCCATCCTTAATGTCTCTCCGTTGGTTAGGTTCTTTCATTGGTCAGCTTTTAGCTCATATGTAACGACCCAGCGTTTTCGGCCCCGAAAACCGACATAAATACCACTACCGTGTCTTATATCGATCCTCCAAGCACCGAAAACACTGGATAGTTTAGAAAGAATTTAGAGGGTGAGATAAGAAAGAGAAGAAATTTTAGAATAGAAGAAAGAAGAATAGTACCACATCAGAATCTCACAGCGGAACAGATAAAATATAATATCAAATATCTTTATACAAAAGGATTGTATAACATACCAATCATCAGAGTTTAACATATACTGCATAGCGGAATTAACTTTATAAAAACTAGCGGTGAAGCCACCTGCTTCCAGCTCTTAAAACTCCAAGCGAACCTAACCTGTAAATATGCTTGGTCTGACCCGAGCACATTTGACTTAAAACAAAATACACTGGGTCAGTCTGGAATACTATCAGTGATAAATTCACAAGGAACAAACATACTGGTTTAACTTTGAAAAATCCTTTCTAAAACAAAAGATAATAGTAAGACTAGTCCACGCATAAACACGGACGGTTTTTACCTTACTATAACCCAAACCATTTCTTGAAAATCATACTTGGTCTTATATTATCATAATGTCTAAATACAAGTAATTTAGAATCTAGTGGAACGATTGCATCTCACGCTCCACATACATATATACAATCAAAACCGCGGGCACTTAATGGATATTGGATTTCCAACCTTGACAAGGTATGGGACCACCTTCTACACGTGTATCTCTAGAGGCGAATACACTGGGTTCAACAAGAACTTCTTGCAACCCGGCCTTCACATGACCAACCACTCATTTCGCTTGAGTGTATCGAATGTATATCACCGACGGTTGGGATCAGCAACCGCCACCCGAATAGGGTCAGCATCAGATAGATAAAGAATGAAATGAAATCTCTAGATAGGTGATCATACATCCTAATGGGAGCGAACCACATAACCATGCTACCTGATTTCTGTCATTTCCCGGTTGATGAGGCTTGAGGCTAGAATTCACCTGGTCATCACATACTTTGGATAACACATCATCAGATCCGCCATATCACACTTGATTGACGTCCACAAACATACTCTAGCTATCTGGCTAGAGAATAACCATTTCTCCGCCATCAACCATGGTAGGTTTGGAGAAATCAACGCATGTAAATTTTTTTGGAAATACTCTGTCAGACATCCGTCCATACAAGTCATCCAGGAACAGGATGAACCGAAGGTACTCTCCTACTGCATCACATATATGAATCAACCCTAGGATCAGTTGCGAGAAGTCCTTGCAACCCATATATTCCAACCACGACTGAATCACATCAGAATATCTTTGGTTGCAACACAGAGAATATTTGTCAAGTAATCCCTCCGCTTAGGAAGATCTATGGTCTTCACTTGCTCCGTCTTCAACGACGTCTTCACGTATTGTTGGTCGGAATGGTATTCGAATATAATTCGATCCTGGACTTTCCATACCAACAAGCGTATTGGTCTGGTTTTGATAATCGGTGTTTTAACTATCAAATATCAAATGTGTGAATACAATCAGTTTGCTGACTCAGCACTAGACACAACTCGGCCTCTTTAAAATAGATTTAACCAAATTCCCCTTTTTACTAACTCTGACTGATTTACTTTAATTGATTAACCCTAACTTGACTAACTCGACTTATTTAACTCAACAAGACTAACTTGATTTGATTACTCTTAACGCTTAACTAGTATTGGACTTAACTCCATTCGCTTAACTCTAGATTGCAGCGATCACAATGGTTATGCCTGATTCTCTCAGGAAACATCCGACCGCCGTAGACTATCTGCAGCCCTGCGAATTACGCTAGCAGTCGTACGCAATGGAAACTCTACCTAGATAACTTTGTTTTGACTAACTCTAACTTAAATACGATATTTGATCGACTCAAATTGAATAACAAATGTTTAACATAATTTGACATTTATATCCTTTTAAACTAATACGACAATATTATTTATTTGCCAAAATCTGACATTAAAGTTCGATATTCCTTATATAGGATAAATCCAATCTCATCATATTCACTTACTTCCCAAACTAATATCATTCCACGATAATAGTGAAGTCAACCAAATTGGGGTATTTTAGTTACCTCTCAGACCTTGATCAACTCGTTCTTATCTCAGAATAATACCAGTTCGACCACTAACAACAAAATACCATTTCCCTTTTGGGTTTCAAAGCTGGTTTTTTTTTTAAAACCATTCCTTATAATTGAAAACTTCGTTTAAGACCTTTTTACTTAATTCTTTATTTTAAGTAAACATTCCTTAAAACCCCACTTTAACTCCAAGTACCCTTTCCCTTATAACCCTTGGATTTATAATATAAATCCCTCAACCAGTGATTTGATCCCATCTACTTGGACATTTTAGAATA